>APFE031728093.1:74727-91361 GCA_000404065.3 Pinus taeda | reverse complement strand
ACAATACATATTTATACATGCTGAAGCATCCAATACCATGGACCGAAAACCATCGCATCCAAAACCGTGGACCGAAAACCATAGGTAGGTTCACCCAACCTAATATAGGGTCCAAAAAAAAAAATTCCTGGGGCGCTACCTCGGACCCCGTAGAGGGGGTCTACCCGCCCCCCTCTAACCCCCTGATTCACTACGTGGGTTAGTCGTGGAAAGAATATAACACCCACCAGCCAGGGAATTATTAACTTCTCCTTAGCTTCCATAGTTTCTCCTCTGGTCTATAGCAAAGGATTCTTAACTACCCTTTGTTCATGATCAGCCTTTGTTCTTTATGTTGATCCCGGTCCAAGGATTCTTAAGTGCCCTTTCACCCTGGTTATAATTACTTCACCCATTTGGCCTAAAGATTTGCATTTTGCTTTGCTAGAATACCCTGTGAACATTCCCTTTAATGATCTGGTCTAGTTATGCTATCCATTTGTTGACTCCATAGCCCAATGGCTTGAAGACCTAGCTCTATCCATTTGCTCTAAGAATTCCACCACCCAACCTTCAATTCAAAACCAAAACCCCAACGAACATTAAGAACTAGCCTAAAATCCCGTAAAAACAAAGCTAAATTATATAGAGAGAGCCCTCTCTGGACTTAATTTGGCTAGAGCCTAAGCCTAAAAGATTGGTTTGTGGTTACCTTGGTTTGTTCCTCCTTCTGATAAATTTTAAGGAAAATTCTGAGTGATAACATGTTCTTGGGTTATTGTGATATAAATTGCAAATATATTGTTTATTTACTGTGCGCAACTGTATGAATGGTGTATATTGTTAAGTATAACTTAAAGCATGCAAGTAGACTAAGATAATCAACTAACGTTGGAATATCATTAAGAACTTGGGTAATAAAAATGTTTGGCCCCCGAGTAGGGTTGTACAAACATAGCATCTCAGCCTGTGAGGTACGAGAAAGTGCACGTAGCGATGTGCATGCCGAATCGAACCACAGACCACTTGAACTCAGCAGACATCTTCAAGGTGCGGAAACCTGGTTCTAGCACCCTCCCATACTACTTCGAGTGAGACCTCAATTCGTGGTCTGTGGACTGTTACCAAAAGGGCCAATAGTACCGAGATTTGTTTGGCTAAATCACCTCTAAACCTAGGTCAGGCCCCAATAAGCCAACAAATGGTTTTGTTTTCGGGACTAGGATCTGCATAAGAGATGTCTGATGTCATGTCACTGGAATCTGACAAAGAAAGAAAGTGAAGAGTGGCTGGACAGAAAAATTCACAAGTTCGCGTCACAGGAAAATAGGAATCCACGAGTATCGAAGGAAGAGTGGTTAGAGTGCTACCTATATATGAAATTTTCTTTGCATCCTTCCCCTCTAAGTTCTACAAGTGGATCGTGAAGTTAGCAGACATTCAAGGAAGGTGTAGGCTTGACAAGCCTATTGTTTGGACACCAGAGTTGGTGTGCAGACTAGAAGCATCAGAAGATAAGATCGGTTGTTTTGTGGACCACTGGCTCGATTGAATTATAGGAGGGTTTGTCACCAAGTTCGAAGTAAACACTTTAGTTAGCTACAGCGAGGTGGAATGATGCTTCCTAAAAGGACTGCGAGGTAGGTACGTTAAATCTTTGAACACTTGGATTAAGATGCTACTGTGTGAAAAGTTGGTTATGCAAATAAATTGATGTTTGGGTCTACGCGAAGTGGGAGGATCTATAGAAATGAAGGTAGCACAAATATAGAAACAAGCCCCTTGATTTCACCTCGATGAGAAAGCTTGGAAGAGGTCGCAAAAGTTTCACCAAGAAGTGCAGTCAGTCTAATAAGAGAGTGAATTCCACGCATACCACCTCCACCTACACCACCACCAGTTTCACCATCTTCACCCCCATCTCTACCCACACCACCTCCGCCACCACCACAGTTCACTGTGGAAAGCACAACAAAGTTGCCAATGTTCAAAGGAGTAGGGAATGAAGATCCGGACCAATTTTGGTTCATGGTAAAGGCTTTATGGGAAGCGCAAGGGGTAATGGATGACAACCTAGAGAAAGCAACGCTAGTTAGCGCCTTACAGGATCACGCACTCACATGGTACATTAAGCATTCCAACGAAAATCTGAACACAAGAATCACGAATATCCAAGTTGCGCTAAAAAAGGAATTTAGCAGGCCAAAATCGGAGACACATTCGATTATTGGGTTTAAGGAATTCGTAATGCTTCCAAGCAAGACCCCCTGGGAGCTAGATTAGAGACTGAAGAGTATGATTCGTGAAGCCAATATGACCTTAATGGATGGGCAGCACCACGCATGGTTCATAGCATCATTAACGCCGCATCTAAGGACCACGCTGTCATAGCAAAAGATATCCACTTAGGCAGAAGGATTGGAGATCACAATGAGACTGCATGAGACCCCAATACAAGATCCTAGCTTGGGAGTCCAACAGATTCACACGCAGTTGAAGAATTTGTGTCTGGAGATGCAGAGCTTGAAATAAGATAAGACATCCCTCCCAGAAGCACGTGAGGAGGAATGGTGCATAAAGTGCAAAGGCCAAGCACATGACAACGACCATTGTCTAGTCTTTGTGAACTACCTAGCGGGGGAAGGACCAATTCCATTGAGACCAGACGCATAAGTAGGACCAAGCACAGTGCCTGCATTATGGTGCGCGATTTGTCAAATGGGGGGAAGCATGCTACAGATAACTTCCACCTATGACAGAAGTATACGTAGATGCCCCAGCAGTTGTTCTGTAATTTCTGCAGGTTAGTAGGCCATGATGAGGTCACTTGTAAAAGTTACGAACTAATGATGGATTGGACTCCTACCTAAAAGGTTCGGACTGAAACATGAGCCCTCGATCAAAATGCAGGGATAGCGCGCACTAGATTTCAAGGGCACAAACGAGGTCGAGGTGGAATGGGACCAGGAATGGGTCGCAGATAGATGATTTGCTACAATTGCGGAGGGCTAGGGCATTACACCCGTGATTGTATGAATGAAATGAGAGCATCATGTTTGTATTGTACCCAATTTGATCATGAGATGGAAGACTACCCCACACTAATAGCCAGGTTGTGCGATAAAGGAACACTCCACCCCCTCCCTCCCCCGCGACTCAGAACCTGCAAATGATGAGGTCTAAGCTGTGTAAGGAGGACCTGAATGTAAAAAACATGCTCCAAAGCGGTATCACGACATGAGATGACAAGGGAAAGTAGCCCGAAGAAAGTACCTGGGTTTGCAGGGCTCCAACAAAGGAACGAGAGTTCGATTTGAAGCGTGTGAAGTAGACATTCATGGAAGCTAAGAAGAGCGAACTTATATGAATGTGTTGAATAAGTGAATATAATATAAGGTATCTAGTTATGCGAAGATAACCAACTGTTATAAGAAGATAAGTAATATCTGCGGGGTGACTTGGGGAAATAGTGCAAATCGCTGCTTTAGTAGCGCGAAAGCTTCTCAGCCCCTGGTTAGGGTTGCACAAAGGTGAATATAATAGGGCGCAAAGGCCTCGCAGGTCAAGTAAGTGTGTGAAGTAACCTACACGAAGGTATTCACAGTTGGACTAAATCAACCCCTCAAACATCTCAACGGTGTGGAAAGCTGGTTCCAGCATCCCCCCATACTGCTTCGGGTGAAACCTCAGTTTGCACTCCACGGATTGTTGCCGAAAGGGCCAGTACTATAGGGATTTGTTTGGTTAATTAACTCCCCAGCAAGCCAACAATTAATACAAAATAAATAGTCGGGTTTTGAGCTGTGGCTTTCCCCAGATATTTATTGTGTTATGTGCCTTTGATTCTATTCCTCTATTGATTATTTTTTGCTCGATGTTTATGGGCTTCTACTTAAAGAGTAGAAGTATATTGTTGTCTCTTGCTTCAGAAAATTGCATTAGATTTTGAATCTATAGGATTTTCTACACTGAGGCACCCAAATCATGTGATGATATTCTCGAAGATGAACCAAGAAACGGTGTTAGTAGTGCATTATTTAACTAGTGTGGATTCATCCCATTAGATGAGATAGTATGTAGCAGTAATAATGTACTCAACATGTGAGTGATGTGCCTACAGATTAATAGACCCCGCAAAGTCCACAACCCACTTTTTGAATGCCTGAATTGCACATATAGGTTGTAGAGGAAGTTCATCCTGGTGTGATGGTTGTCGCACCCTTTCAGTAAAATCACATTTCTTTACATACTCCTTCAGATCCCAAAAAAGCATGGGCCGCCAGAGTCTCGATTTTAGCACCTTTCTCGTAGTGGATTTTCTCCCTACGTGTCCTGCTGCAATGCCTAAATGGAATTCTGATAACACGCCTTGCTTTTCATGGTTAAGGATATTTCGTCAAAATATCTGGTCAAGACACATCTATATAATTTACCTACAATTAGCTGGTAATCTGCAACTCGAACCACCATATGTCTTCTCTGGGTTGTTGTGTACTCTTCTAGACATTTTTTGATGGTTAAAAATAGTGCAATGTCTTACAAATAGTCGGGGATGGCCTTCTTATCTTCCTCTAGAATGTGAACTTGATGATAGCCAGAGAACCCATCTGTGAAGGAGTAGGCTTCATTACTTGCAACATTATCAAGGACTTTGATGTTGAATAGATGAGGAAAGGGGTCATGGATGCAAGCATTGTTCAAGAGATTGTAATCTACACAAACCCAGATTTCTTCATAATATTTCTTGTTCTAGATGACAATCAGATTGCCCCACACAGCTTCATCAACTAGGAAAATGAGGCTCATTGCTAACATATTATCAATCTCTCCCTTCACCTTCTCCTTCACCTTTGGATTTAATCGATATGGGTGATGTTTCACTAGTCTCATATACGACTTCAACAAGTTATTCATTTCTCCCAACTTCCCTTTGATTCATTTGAGCTCTACAATGGATGAAGGGAAAATATCATCATACTCCTTTAGGAGGTCTAAGATTTATTTGGTGGTTTTTTCATCCCAATCATTCCCGATGCAGGCCAATTTTGGTTTCTCTTCTGTCTCGATGTTGTGCTTTCACAAATTCATAAGTTTTAGATCTGTGCCGATCATGACATGCCCATATTATATGTTTCATTTTCCTTTAGATTCGTTAAAGGTCAAATTCCTTAACCCTTCTAAGTCATCTCCCATGAGTTAGAGATTTATCTTCCCATAAGACATAACCTCATGAAATATGGATTCATATGTATGATTGAAGGCATCCAGGTTAAAATAGTCTTCAGTAGGCTCTCTTATTAGGAACAAGACCCTCTTGACTTATTTCAAGGAAACTGCTAACATTTCTTCGTTGTTGGAAAAGGAGAAATCAAGGATGAATTGGGCTATCATGTGATCCCACTCATTGGTTTGCCTCCTTATTTCTTCCTTAAGGTACCATGTCTGGGGAACGTTCCTAGAGTGTGAACAAAGTTATGCTCCCACAGACTCTCAAGGAGTCCTTCCCTATTCCACCTATCTTTACAACTCTGTATATGTTGCTTAGGATCAATGTACCCTTAGTACTTAATGAGAATGAGGGAGAAATCTTCTCAATACCAGAATCTACATATCAATTGGATTTGACCGTCTCCCACCCCTTGAGATGGTTGTGATGGGAAACCCAACACCTTGATGGTGTTTCTTGAAAGGTGACATCCAATAAGGGTACCTTGTGTGATTCCAAAATGTTCAAATCAACTTCATCGATAAAATCAATAACGGAACCCATACCATTAAAAACAAGGAAATTTATTACCTTTGTACCAGCCCATTAGATACGGTGAATAGTTTCGCATCACCTCGAGTGGATCTTATGGCCTCGTTGCTGCCAATCATCCCACACAACTTCTAGTCTGACGTCAAAGTACTAAACATAGTGGATTCATCTTTCCTGCTATGAGTTGGTATAATTGATGTAGTAATTCAAGTTTTTCCCTGTCATCCACTAGCTCAATGAACCTAGGGCCTTGATAGGGATCGAATGATTGAATCACCCTGACTCTATCCACTTTGAAATTCATTGTTTACCTCTTTAGTTCAATCACTGCATTATTTTCGAAGGCCCTATCTATCTCCAGCAGTGTCGAAGAGGTTTCTTTGTATCCCAATATGTCTATGACCTAAAAGTCTACCTATGTCGTTACCCCTACTATGTCTACTTCCACATCTTCCAGGCATCCAATTGGGAGGATATAGTACTGATTCACTATGCGTAATTGAATCAGGGAGAATGACAACTTAGGTCTTTGCAGGGCTTCCCAAGTCTTCCTTGGTAAAATATTCACGTCTAAACCCAAACCTAGCATAGTGTCCTTGATCTGGAACGTCACCATCTAGGCATGACACGAAATTCTCTCCCTATCATTTTCTTGTTCCTTCGCACTCGTATAGAATGCCTTTTGAGTAAATTGGCAGAAATGATCCCTTACAAGACTTCCCAATATTTGATATCAACTTTAAGCTTCTTCCGCCACTTTCCGCACATTTTTTCATCATACATGATCTGTAAGAACAGCTTGAACCATTATACTACATGTTAGTAGTTTTTATGTGGCAATTTTGGGCTTTTGGCCTTCGAAAGTTCTAGTTGCTCTCCTGGGGTGCCATTAGTCAAAACTGTTTGATTCAAGATCTTTATAGCATCTTTATAGTACCACTGTTGTTGGCTGGAATCATAAGAATTCTTTTGCAAGGTGGGCTTTATGATCCTTGGTGTTCATTAGCCCCAAAGTAAGCTCGATTCTTCATTCCCCCTCAAGTGATTATGTTAATGTTTGACATCAAAGTTGGTTCAGGTTTCCATGGTTCTATATTAATAAAAAATTCTCCCTTCTGCCAGTTTCACTCTTCCCATCTAGCAATTAGTTTCAAACAATCCTCTATTACATGTGTGTTGACTATGCATTGTGAGCACCGGGGTGTTCTAAGTAGCAGGAATTCTCTTGCAACATGCCCCTCCTAATCACAATTATAGCAATGGATTGGACCTCTGCCTCATATTCTACCCCCCCTTGTTCCTCCACTTCCTTTCCCTCAAGGAGCTTCATTAATCCTAAAGGAAAAAATAGCCAATGGTCAGCTAGAGAGTCTAATGTCGTACACTAATTAGTGTGGTGAGTCAACGAGCCGTAAAATTCATAGAAAACATTGTTCAGGACATTCAAATATTTATGTAAGATTGGATAGAGGTGTGGAAGATGTCCATATGTTTAGAAGATTTCATAGTATTCATTCGAAGACTTGCCCTGCTAGTTGGGAAATTTCGTTTAAAATATAAGCGATTATCTTTAAAAAAAAAATAGCTACGAGGATATTAAAGAGATAGTTTTTGTTTAGTCTATGATATTTTTTAGTCGTTTTTGTAAGTAATTTTGTGTAGATTTAGGAATCAATTTTTATTTTTTATTTAATTATGAGTTTTGGTCCATAAGAATGAAAAGATTCTTGCAATTACAAGAATGTTTGGAAGCAGTTGTGAATGACTTGACAAAGACAAAACAAGCAAATTTGCATGGCATGTCCAATAACCAGAAAAATAAAATTGAAAAAGTATAGAAAAAAAGAACATGGTCAAGTTTCTTCAATGCAAAGTATAATAGATGACTCAATTTTTCCCAAGATATTGGGAGTATCCTATGCAAATTAATCTTCAGATATCTTGACATTAGCACATCATGGCAATGACAAAGTGAAAAATGTGAAGCTTCAAACCCTTAAGAGAGAGTTTGAAACATTGAAAATGAAGGAGACAAAGAATATTGAGCATTGCATGACCAAAGTGATGGGAGTTGTGAACTAGCTCAAGACTCATCGAAAGATGACTAAGAATAAAAAAATTATGGAGAAAATTCTTACGAGGATACATAAAAAGTTTGAGATAGATGTTATTTCTATAAAGGAGTCCAAAGATCTGTTCAAACTGACAGTAGATGAATCGATGTGATCTCTCTTTTCCCATGAATCAAGAATCAACATGGAAGAGGAGTCCTTAGAACATGCATCAAGTCTCAAACATCCATTGATAGTGGCAAAGGAAGAGGAAGCAGAGGTAGAGGTCAAGGAGATCAAGGTAATAATCAATTAGAAAGAATATCTACACTAGAGAAGTTAGGAAAACAAATTAACCCATACACTTTCAGAATCAAATGGGGAGAGGCAAAACATGGACACACAAGTTCAAGGTACAGTGTTATTACTACAAGAAATATGGTCATTATGTAAGTGAATGTAGAAAGAAGTAATTGAATCTAAACAAAGGGTAGAGCAAATGTCTCCCACACTAAAAAGGGAACATCCGAATCAATTTTTATCTCATGTCAAATAATTGAAGAAGACCAAATCTAGGATCTTTGGTTGATGGATAATGACTATAGTAATCACATGACAGGTAGAAAAAAGTTATTTTCTGGTATTGATAATTCTGTTCAATCTAAAATTACTCTAGGAGATGATCATCATGTGAAGGTCGTAGGAAAATGTGTTATGTTTTTCCTAACTAAGAGAAATGAGAGGAAAGATATTCGTGATTTTTTTTATGTGCCAAATCTCAAATATAACTTGTTAAGTATTAACCAATTGAGTCAACATGGTTATGATTCCATATTTAAAGTCTCTGTGTGCCCAATATTATCACCTAATGTTGAAAATAGAAACAAAAAAGGTTAAAAATAGAATCCAAAAATTCCAATTTAATTTGTCCTTGAATTAATTTGCGGATTAAAATTGTAATTCTTTTCTTGTAGCAACTTGTAAAGAGTTAATTAATTTTAATTAACTTAATTAGTTTAGATATTTCAATTTTTAAGTCTTTATGTAGTCATGTAACAGCTCTCCCTAATTCTAGGTGTCCAGTATGAGTTTAAATTGAGTTGTAATTAGATTAACTCGGTTTACTAAGTTATGGTCAGTTAAATTGGTTCTAACTGTTTGTGGGACTAATAGAGGACTAACAATCAGTTGGTGCACTAGTGCATCCACAACTGTTACTCTAGTTAACTAAAGATTCCCTCATGAGAAACTCATTAGTGTTAGTTCAAAGAAAGACCTAGTTGAGACTGGAGTGCAACGACAATGTACTATTAGTTGTACGATTTATTGAGTTGTAAATATCATGCATGAAATCAAAGAACGATCTATGTTTGGATTGCACAATTTTGGAATCATGAATTCCCTTTAAATACGAGCTATTCATCCTAGGAATTGTGCAAGGAAATAGGGGCCTGGCAAGCAGTGGAAATTTGCTAAGTGTTGGCTAAGAATGGGCTTGTGAGGTAGAGAGTTGAGCATACTTGTGTAGAATTTTTCTAGTGAGAACAAGATTTGTATCTTCACTCATATTTCTGATTAATGCAAATACAGATAGGCGGGGTTTTGATCTGTGGATTTCCCCATGAAAACTTATTGTGTTATGGCCACTGGTTTGTCTTCTTCTTGTTCATATTGTTTTCATCTATATATTGCCTTCCACTGGTTGAAAGTAGAAGTGGATTCTTGTCATGTACTTTAATACATTGCATGAGCTTGTGAATCTACAGGAAAATCTACATGGTATTAGAGCTATATTTTTAGAAATTCTACATGTTATCAGAGCTGAAAATAATATAGAAGAGAATAATTTGAATTAGCCTTTGCAGATTGGTGGAGCTCTAGTTCAGGGAAGATCTAGAAGACCCTATGTGTAGCATTCCTAACGGAGCTAGAAGGCTGCTAGTGGGTAGATTGAGGAGCATGAATTTTTTTGGGTGGCGAGTTTGCAGAGAAGATCTGAAAATTTTTGTTGAAAATTTTCAAAAAAAAATTAGAGATCTGGATTCCTTGTAGAAAATTGCCCAAATTCAAAAAAACAAATCATCTGAATCGAAGTTCATATGAGGGAGATATCACCAATCTAAAATCATCTCTTTTTCAGAAAATTTCGTGATGGTGGAACAGATGAAACATATTGGTGTGCAAGCCAAGAACCTGTATGAACTTAAGGTACAAGATGCATGAAAAGCCTTGAGGAGAAAGACAAAGGTTAGAAATTTGGTGGTTAAGAGGGGGAGTGCATTAGCACTCAACATTTAGCCCCAGAAGAAGCCTTAGAAGCAGCTTTAGGAAGTTGTTAAGCAACCACAACTAGAGAAGCTAAGAGGAGACCGAGTGGATAGATCCACTCAAGTAGAGAAGAAGCAGTCTTAGAGGCAGTCTCAGACAATTGTGGAGCAGCCACAATTTGAAAAGTAGAGAGGAGACTGAGTGGAGGAATCCACTCATGCAAAGACCTCTAGTAGGGGGGAATTTTGAGCCAAGTGGGAAGAGAGAGTACATGCAACCATACCTCCAGGTGTGAGGTGAGGCAATGTGAAATGATAGTCCCAAAAGGGCTGAAACTGGGCAGATTCCATTGAAAGGTTTTGTCTCATAGATCTTACCTTGCTACGGGAACCCAAAGTACATAGTAGTGGGAGGAATCAGTAGTGATTGATGCAATCATAGATCAGAGTGATAGAAGCTAGAGTAGTCAAATACTGAAGAGCAAAAAGAAGGGTTAACAAAAATGCAAAATGGAAAAAACAACAAAAACATGATTTTTTCAGTTGACAGGGACAGTAGCAGTCAGAGATTTTGATGACATATGCATCATACTAATTGAGGTTGGATGTTTTTCTTAGTTTCAGGAGTTGTAGCAACAACACTAGAGAGAAGTGTTGCATCCAGAACATTCCAAAGGTTCATGATCAGGATCAAATTCAATTCCTTTCTTGTTGAGAGGGAGTGTTGAAAATAACAACAAGAAATATTAAAAATAGAATCCAGAAATTTCAATTTAATTTGTCCTTGAATTAAATTATGGATTAAATTTGTAATTCTTTTCTCATAACAACTTATAAATAGTTAATTAAGTTTAATAAACTTAGTTAGCTTTGGAATTTTAAGTTAGAATTGTTTATGTAGTCATGTAAGGGTTCTCCCTAAATTTTAGGGGTCCAGTATGAGTTTAAATTGAGTTGTAATTAGATTAACTCAGTTTTCTAAGTTAAGGTGAGTTACATTAGTTCTAATTGTTTGTGGAACTAAAAGAGGACTTGTTATCACTCAGATTTTCCCAGAAGTTGTAAGAAGGGGAAAGGGGTCCGAGGTAACCATAAACCAATCTTTTAGATACATAATCTAGTTAATCTGTATCCAGAGAGGGCTCTCTCTTTAAGTTTTAGCTTTGTTTTGAAAGATATTAGGCTAGTTGTGAAGTATAGGAGTTTTGTTTGAGTTTGGGTGGTGAGATTCCATAGCAAAGGGGTAGGACTGACTAGTTTAGGCCATTGGGTTAATGGAGTCAAAGAAGATGGCTTGATTGGATTAGGTTTCTTAACCAAGGATGGTTTTATAGAGCAAAATGGTCAAACAGGGAACAAATCAAGGCTTAGAATAAATGGAATGGTTTCAAAATGGGTGAAGGGCTGTTAAGAATCTTTCAACCTATTTGAAAAGGGAACTTGAATGATTACTAATAAAGAGTTGTTAAGTATTCTTTAATTAATAATCAAAATGAAAAAACTAGAAAACAGGAGCAATTATGGTTTCGTTGTTTATTCTAATTTATAAGAAAACATAGAGAATAATGACGATTGAAGACAGAGTGCAATCAAGCATATTCCGAATTACTCTTTTTCGTTTATTATTCAAATATGAAACATAGATGATATAAGAAACAAGGAAAACTTTAAAACACAAGGTATATAGGACTTATTGATCTGGTGTTTGATTCAAGAAATCTGTGGAAAGTCCTTTGCATCAAATCTTTATCTAGCAAGCCATACAAAAGTTGGTCCAATAGCACCTTATTCCAAAATAATCAATATTACAGCAATGTATATGAATCCACCTTCAATACTCCAATTGAGGGAGAATTTATACAAAAAAAAGTACAAAAAATATCTCATAACAGAGTGAGATATATTCTAGGGTGACTAAGAATAAGTTACAAGAAAATAGAGACAACTAGTCTCGAAGATAGGAGAAAGGTAAATTGATGTTGTGTTGTTCCTATTCTTGCTGAGTGTACTGGAGGCAGGCCCTATGATTTGGCTTATTGTTATCTTCTTTAGTAACTCTGTGTTGGCTGCCCTGTTTTGACTGATACTCTTTACCTGTTCTGATACACTTCAACCTGTTTGATCTCTGTTCATATTTCTTCATCTTACTACAGTAAATAACCCAAAATTTACATTTTACCAAGGATAAATTTACAAAATTTCCAACATGTTTTCCCACCATTTTGGCTCCAGCAATTTGTGTTTCTGAAGTTTTCTCAGGGTCTCATCAGTTTCTGTATATCTGAAAAAGGTAGGCTGGATTGGGAACAAGTGCTTTATTTCATGCTCAACATAGAATAAGTTCTTTAAGCTGTCATAGAGAACTCGGCCTGTGGGGAGTGCTTTTATTCCTGATGCACTTGTTGATGAACTAGCTTCGTTGCCAACATACTTATTCAATTTGTCTACATAATCTCTATGCTTCATTAAACAGTCATTAATCATTAAAGGACTTGGTAGCCCTTTATTCTACAAAATAACAAACTTCTCCATGAAAGAATTAATCTCCACCTGGATATCCTAGCATCTTCTCTCTAAATTCTGCATCAAAGTTTTCTTGGTTAGCACCCTTTGGATTTCCAAAATAGTCTCTGTCCTGTCTGTGATACCAAGTTCTTCCAGTTGTTCCTGATTCCTGGTATTGAAAAAAAGTATGAGCCGGTTGGCTTCATCAGGCATTTGTCCTAACTGTGCTTTTGTCTTTTGAATTTCTCCCTGTGCTACTTTCACTAGATCAATCTATTCAAAGATTACTTGGATGGATGGCCAAACATCATTTATGGATTGAGTGATGTTGGCCCAAAGAATTTTCTTGATTTCTGCCAGAGGCTTGTCAAAATTGAGATCTTTTTCTAATTTTTTCACTTTATTTTCTAATGCTTTAATCTCCCTTGTTTTTTCCAAAACGTTTATCTTTGAGAGATCATAATTTCTTTCCATCTTAGCAAATTGTTCTTTTACCTGTTTTATATCTGAAACTTGTAGTTTCATGTCTTCCATTGACTTTATTAGCTCTTTCGTGCTCAAATTGGAGTTGTTGCCTTGTGTTGTTCCTACTGTCACTGTACCTATGACCACCTCCGTTGTGGCTTTTGGGATGTTTGGTGCTAATACTATCCCAAGTGTAGAGGGGACTGTTGTTAAGACTATGGGTATTACTTCAGGAGGCTGACAGGTCGACTCTCCCTTCTTGTCCTTCAGTGCTTTTTCTAATGGTTGTTCTGTTTCATTCAATCTTTCATTAAGTTTCAAGAGTATATCCATCATCTCTTCTTCAGATTTTTTTTTTATAACCTCAGTAGTCTGTGGATGCCTTGAAGGAGGTAGCTGTAGCTACTTCCTTAAGGCAACAATATCTTCATCCTTCTTTTTGATTAATGCTTCTATGCCCTTTACATCTTTGGGATCATGTCCCAATCCAATGATGATTTCTTCTAATGACTTTATTCTCTTATATTTAGCCTGAGAGGAGGCTTTTTCTAAGTTTAATTAGGCAGTTGTATTATCCAAAGAATTATGTAGCCTATGGGCCATCATTGCTTTACCAGTCAATGTTGAATAGATCATTTCTCCAGTTTTCTTATGTAGTTCAATTTGATCCATAGGGTGAATATCCTTTGCCAAAACCTCCAAGTTAGTTCTGATGTAATCTGCTGCTGACTGAGGTTGTTGTACCTTTGGCTTGAAGTAGCTGATTACCATCTTGCCTTCTTTAATGTTGTAGGGTGACATTAGTCTTTGTTGATTCGTGGGGGCCATTTTTAAATATTGATTGTAAATTTGGAGCCTCAATAGGTTGCTCTTGGCTTTTATTTCTGTGAATGTTTTCTTGATATTTGGGGCCTCTTTATTTTGTGGCTTGAGGGATGATACTTCTGCACTGTGTTGTCTTTCTAACTCTTGCCTCTGTGAGTTAGTTGATGTTCCTCCCAATGGGAAAGTTTGCTGGTTAACTTCTCTTTCTTCTCTTTGTCCATCTGTAGTCTCTTCAACTATTTCTTCTTCTGACAGAGGGTTTAGTCTTTGTCTTTTTGTCCCAAGCTGTCCTGTAGGTCCATTGGTAGGAGGAGTAGTTTCCCTGTCCCTCTTTTTATTTCTTTCCTCATTTAGAGGAGTTTGCAAAACTGGACTTTCTGCCACATTGGTTTGAGCTAGAGGAGTTCGCACTTGACCCTGTCCTTTGGAAATTTCAGGCTGGTCTAACATTGTAGGTTGTTCTATGGTCTCTATTTCTTTGCCTTTGGATGTTCCTGTGGCTGGTATGTGGACTTCCTGTGGAGGCTATTGAGAGGTTCCAGCAATGGATGCACTAATTCTTGACTTTTGAGATAGTTTGAATGGTACCTACCCAAAAGAATCCAAGTCAAGGGTTTTCTCAAGATTTCTCATAGCATTCTCAAAATTGACCTGTTCAATATCATTTTCCACTAAGGTCCCCTCTATCCATTCATCCAAGTTTGCAAATTGCTCAATCTCTGGGATCCTGTGGTGAATATATGGGGATAACCTGTTCTTCATCCTTCTCTCACATATAAAACTGTTGGGGTCATAAGGTACCCATCTAAAAAAATTTTGTAATCTAAGGTGATCTTCTAAATTTTTTTCAGCTTCTTTCCATGCATCCCTAGTGTTGCAGACAAAAGGGCCTAGTTGATTCTTAATTCTTAGCTGAGCTTTCTTTTTGGCAATACAAAAATGGCCTAAATCTGCATTTATGATCTACCTGAAATACTTCAATGCAAATAATCTCATTGGAACATACTTGGGTAACTTAAAAGGGCAAAGTTCACACCCATATATCCTGATTTCTATGTGGTTTTGATATAAGTACCAGTGACCGATCTTGTATTGCTTAGAGAGCTGGATAATTTTCTTCATATCACCATTGATGTTGAGATTTTCTGTTTTAGTCAAATAGGCAAAAATCTCTGAAGGATGACAACAATAGGGATTCAGTTCCTAGATTAGCTCCAGGTTGTTGGGAGGGAGTTAATGCCTCCTATATTTGATGTGAGGGAGTTATGAGGCTGTTAGATTCTTTATGCTATATAACAGGCAATCATTCGGATGATTTGCTAAGAGTGTGTGAGGATTTCTTGATGTAATCTCCAATTTGATTAATATATTCCTGATGCCTATGTTTTGTGGACGTAGCCCAGATTGGTTGGGTGAACCACGTTAAAAGCTGTGTCTTATGTGCTTGTTTATTTTTCCTTATGTGTGTTTAATTAAGTTTGCTGTGCACCTGATCCAACAATTGGTATCAGAACATGTTGGAGGTGCTGGTGTGTGTCTGACTGCCTGGAGGTGTTGTATACTTGTGCGTGGAGCGGATCGGATTGCTGCCTGGAGGTGCTGACGCTGGTGCGTATAACATCTTGGTGGAGCGGATCGGAGCGTTGTTATACATTTTGGCTGAGCGCTATATTCCCTGTGCGGAGCCGTGGAGCCGTGGAGCGTTTTTGGTATGAAAGGTTTTGCGCATTAGATTCGTTATTTTTATTTAACATGCACATTCAAATTCTGGTACAAACGTCATACGAGCTGTGTATTTACATTCAAATGGGTCTTACATGGCTGGTTTGTCATCTTAAATGGTGTTAAAATCATGGAATAAAAATCCTGTGGCGAAGTGCTTGTGAAGGTATAACGTATGACCGACTGGTTGTTTATGCCTCTGCACGTTTTTTTATTTGCGTGAATTCCATAAAACAAATGATTAGGACAGTGCTGGATTGGGACAGCACTGGAATATTGTTGTAGAATGCGTAGCTACATGTTTAGTTGTTTCCCAATTGCTCTGCACATCCAAATGGTAAGGCAACGATATGTCGTCTGAAACACCTTGCTTCTCCAAATTTTTTATGACTTGATATTTGTATTCAATAATTTGTATTCAAGAATTCAAAACCATCAACAACTAACAGTTCATCTGGCGAGGACGAAACCAAATTGGCATAAAGATTCTCGATGCAATATAATACATCCGATTAAGAGAAAAATAGACACGGAATTGCGCTTATGCAAGTATTTTTTATACGGTGGAATTTTTGTGAGAAGTGCAAACAAGGAAAAAAAATTTTAAAGTGCAGAGGGCATTTTTTTTTTTTTTTTTTTAAAGACGACAGATAAACACAGGCAGCAATTTTTCTTTGTAAAGAGCAAACAAGCAAATTTTTTTTTGTGAAGAGTAAACAAGAATATTTTTGTTTGTGAAGTGCAAAAAAAAAAAGGGCAGTTTTTTTTTTTGTTGTGTAAAACAAAGGAAGAGGCAGAATTTTTTTTTTTGTTTTGTGAAGTGCAAACGGCAATTTTTTTTGAAGGCATAGGCAGTTTTTTTCCTGAGTAAAAACAAAGACATTGGCAATTTTATTTGCTGGTTGGATATTGGAGATTATTGTGCTTTTTTGCTGATACAAGATGGCCAAAACTCAAAGTGCCCGTTTTGAAATTGAGAAATTAAATGGCAATAATAATTTTGAGATCTGGAAGGTGAAGATGCACGATCTGCTGGTTCAACAAGGTGTGGCGAAAGCACTG
>APFE031728093.1:36214-70560 GCA_000404065.3 Pinus taeda | reverse complement strand
ACAGTCAAAGTGCAATACATTTGGCTAAGAATCCGGCCTATCATAGTAAGTCAAAGCATATTCCAATCAAATATCATTTTGTAAGATAGGTTATCACTGAAAGGGGCGTTTCTCTTGAAAAGGTGCATACAAAGGAGAATTGTGCAGACATGTTCACGAAACCAGTTTTGTTGGAGAAGCTACGCTAGTGTTTGGCTTCTCTTGGCTTGCAGAAAATATAAAATAATAATAACAGGGCATCAGGCGAATTGTTGTCAAGGTGGAGATTGTTGAGATTTTCTGTTTTAGTCAAATAGGCAAAAATCTCTGAAGGATGACAACAATAGGGATTCATTTCCTAGGTTAGCTCCAGGTTGTTGGGAGGAAGTTAATGCCTCCTATATTTGATGTGAGGGAGTTATGAGGCTGTTAGATTCTCTATGCTATATAACAGGCAATCATTCGGATGATTTGCTAAGAGTGTGTGAGGATTTCTTGATGTAATCTCCAATTTGATTAATATATTCCTGATGCCTATGTTTTGTGGACGTAGCCCAGATTGGTTGGGTGAACCACGTTAAAAGCTGTATCTTATGTGCTTGTTTATTTTTCCTGATGTGTGTTTAATTAAGTTTGTTGTGCACCTGATCCAACAATTGATCCTAGGAGGGGAAACTCCTATCAATAGAGTGGTTGCTGGATGTACAAATAGGTCAATGGACTCAATATAGGTGTAAGGGGACTAAATGGTACTATGAAAAGTTGGACTCCAAAAAATAACAGACCTTGGATTTCCTTTGGTGTCAAGTTTCTTGATAAGGAAAGAGAAGTTGTCTATGATCCTGGTGGATGTTGGTGGCCACCCACCTATCCCATTTAGACCCCCACAACTGTCTCTTTCAACTTTTTTAGTTTCCTAAATTGTAGCACAGTTTAATATTTTTAGCAGCTTTTCGGGTCTTGAACTTTCGGAGCCGTTTTGAGGCCCTAAACGACATTTTTTGGGAAATCTGGGGCAACATCGGCCCATGGACCGATGTTGCCTCCCAAAGTGGTAGTGCTCGGATAGATCTTTCTAACGAGTTATTGTACACATCAAACGGAGATCGTATGCCAAAGTTACGACCCCGGGAAATTGATGTACCGATTTACCCAAAGGGGGCCCACAATTTGGCGTTTCATCTTCTAGGGTTAGGTTTCGGGATGTGAAAGGTTTTCCATTGTTTCTCAACAATAAATAGGGCTTCGAGCCTCATTGTAACACAGTTCAGAGGCATGTAGCGACCACATCTCTTCTCAGAGATAAGCTACCATCGCCCTAGTTGGTTTATTTCCATTTTTGGTTGTAAGCATATTTCAGTATTTTCCATTAACGAAATGAAGTATTATTTTCGCTACATCTTTGTGTATATGGTTATATTTGTATTTTGTTGCATTCCTATTTAAATTCAGATCAGTGGTATCAGAGCAGTCTGCCTTTTCTCTGTTTTTCTTTGCATGTCCCCAACAAGGTCGGGATATAAGGAGTTAGGGCTTGAACTGGTCGAACCTTTGCAAGACCAGCCTTACAAATCCTGACGGCCTCCAATGGCGGATGAGAAGAAAGATGAGGGGCCAGGAGATCCTATCAAAATCTTGCTCGAAGAAGCCCTTGAGTGGCAAAGGAACGCGATGATGGATAGCTTTGCGCAGATCCTTCAGCGACTACCCAAAAGCGTCACATCAGCTTCCAGCAGCTACTCTGGAAACACCACACCCATTAAGGTACAAGTTAATTTTGAAATCCCCATATTCGAGGGTCAGATAGATGCAGATGTCGTAGATAAATGGTTAAATCTACTCGAGGGTTATTTTTCTGTTCATGAATTTTCGAGTCGGGAAAAGATTGTTTTTTCTCTTCTCAAAGTAGCTCCCCACGTCAAAGACTGGTGGGAAACCTACTGCGAGCAGAAGAATGAAAGTACAAGCTCACTATTTTCAGCCACACCCACTTGGGAATCTTTTCAAGATGCCATCAAGGAGCAGTACTACCCTGTCAAAAGTTATGAGCACAAATATATCAAATGGAACACATTGCGGCAGGGACGAGACCAAGATGTGCCAAAGTTCACAAACATTTTTCATACCCTTCGCACACAGTTGGGTATCAAAGATTATGAGCTACATCTTATACTCAAATACCATGGCTGCCTACACAGATACATCCAAGAAGAGATGGAGTTTTTGAACATCTCCTCACTCGGCACAACATAACGATACGCTGTCAAAATCGAGCAAAAGTGTAAATAGAAGAAGCAAGACTTTGGATCTGCAAATCCGAAGCCCAAAGGACAAAGCCAAGGCGGGGTGACCCAAGACAACCCCTTGAAGCCACAAGAAAAGAACAACACCATGAAGCTGAAGAAGGACACAGGAAAGTGGTATGAGTTCCATAAGAGTCCCACTCATAACACAAGTGAGTGTCAAACCAAGCAGTCGCGGGTGGCCGAGTTGAAGGCTTCTGAATCAGAGGCATGTTCCGACCCTGAGCTAGAAGCTGACAAGGGGAATGGCAAAGGGAAGTAGATCATTGATGCGGATCCCAACGCCACTATTTCCACTGCCAAGATCCAGAAGAATGAGCCCAAAGACCCAGAGGAGGGAGCGTCTTTTCCACTCGCAGATGTGGGTGAAGGGTTCACCACTGCAATTCATTGTCGACAGTGGCAGCCAAAAGAACCTTATTTCAGCAGAGGTCGTGAAGCAGTTGGGCCTACCAACTACACCACACCCACAACTGTACAGTATCGGGTGGCTTCATGAAGGACAAAATCTCAAAGTTCGTCAGCAGTGTCGCCTTCCCTACAACATCAAGCCCTTCACAGACGAGGTATTGTGTGATGTTACACTTTTGGATGTTTGCGATGTATTATTAGGCCAACCATACTTGTGGAGGCGACATGTTGTGTATGAGTCAAGGCCTCGTGCTGTCATTATTTCTTTGAATAATTCATTATACAGGATACCGAAGGTAGCCCCACCTACTACCACCTCTTTGATCACTGCTAAGAAAGGTAGCACGCTCATATCATAGACCAGGAAATTTATTTTCTATCTGGTTCACTCCCAAAGTAAGGGGAAGATCGTTGCTACATCCATGACCCCTGCAAAGGGTTCCTCCATGCAGCAGCAGCAGCAAAGGGATACAGTCATGACAGAACACAGGAACAACTTTTCCTCACCCATAGGGGTACCACATAAGTTTCAAGTGGGTGACAAAGTTTGGTTACATCTCCAGAAAGAATGCCTTACAAGAGCCCATCAAAAGCTCAAACCACTCCAACATGGTCCTTACAATAGTACCAAGCCTATGCAGAACAATGCTTTGGAGCACAGCATTCCTCCATTCCTTCGTCTGCACCAAGTTTTCAATGTGGACCATCGTCGACCATGCTTCCCACCATTATTAGACACATCAGAAAGTGCAGAACAAATTCAGCAGATGGAGGAACTCAACACAATGGGGACCATTGCTTCCTAAGGGGGGAGGAATGATCCAGGTGGATGTTGGTGGCCACCCACCTATCCCATTTGGACCCCCACAACTGTCTCTTTCAGCATTTTCAGTTTCTTTAATTGTAGCACAACTTACTATTTTTAGCAGTTTTTCGGGTCCTGAACTTCCGGAGCCGTTTTGAGGCCCTAAACGACGTTTTTTGGGGAATTTGGGGGCAACATGGGTCCATGGACCAATGTTGCCCTTCCCAAAGTGGTAGTTCTCGGATAGATCTTTCTAACGAGCTATCATACGCGTCAAACGGAGATCGTATGCCAAAGTTACGACCCCGGGAAATTGATGTACCATTTTACCCAAAACGGGGCCCACAATTTGGCGTTTCATCTTCTAAGGTTAGGTTTTGGAATGTGAAGGGTTTTCCATTGTTTCTCAACAATAAATAGGCCTTCGAGCCTCATTGTAACGGAGTTCGGAACAGTTCAGAGGCATGTAGCCACCACATCTCTTCTCAGAGATAAGCTACCATCGCCCTAGCTGGTTTATTTCTGTTTCTGGTTGTAAGCATATTTCAGTATTTTCCATTAAAGTATTATTTCCACTGCATCTTTGTGTATATGGTTATCTCTGTATTTTATTGCGTTCCTATTTAAATCTGGATCACCTCTTTAAGATCTTTTCAGACTCTCTAAAAATGAAAAGATTGTCGAGCGCTTGTCCTTTCCAGCTAGTTAACGCATTGGAAAAGATATCTCTCTTGTATTATTTTACGTTTTTTGGACTTGAGAGATTAATTTACGAAAAATAAATTTTGGAGTTTTCTTTTTGTACCTTTCAAACTCTCTAACCATTAAAAGGACCGAGTTATCTTTGTCGTTAAACGCATTAAAAACATCAAATAGCGACAAACTTGTCCATCTAGACAAGACCGAGTTTCACCTTTGCTAGACTCGTTAAAACATCAAATAGCAATGGATTCACCTGAAGGGTGAAATTATACAACATGCATATGTTATCCTCCTCAAGCTTGATTAAAATAAAGAGCTATTGATCAGCAATGACTGGGGAAAATGGAGAAAGGGAAAACCACTTTATGGTAGCGAGTCGCTCTTGAACATGACACTTTCAATCCATCACTGTGACTATCTGGGTTGGGTTATTATCTTGATGGTTATCATACCGTTGGTCTATCATACCATCCATCGCTTTGTTTTGGGTCAATGCTATCAATTCACTTTAGTGTCGCGAACATGTTCAAGAGAAGTCAACCAGTCAAAATCCATCTTTTACAATACCATAAACCTTCATTTTCATGACCGCCATCCCTGAACCTTATGTCAACAGTCAAATTCCATCTCTAAAATCACTACACTCATTTCATGTCATTGATTTGGGATACATCAAGGCCCTCCTGCGACGAGTCGCTTCTTGTCGACATCAACTCATTATCCAAGAAGAAGACTTAGAAACACCCATTCAGTACCTTAAGGCTTACATGCATCAATGGCAGGTTTCTCGCTTTTGGCGATAAGCATACATCAATGGCCTTCGACCAAAATAATTTTTATGGTGTTCGACATCAAATCATCCATTCACACAATGTAGAATGTACTACATTACCTTGAGGATCATTATCATTATCAGTGATTTATCTCACATCTGCTAACAACTTACATGATTGGCTGGTAATCAGATGGTGTCTTCCCATGTTCGATTTCAGATCACATATTCACATGGTTAGACTCATACTTGAGCGAAGGGTTGAACGAGATTGAAGACCTCAGATCTAGTTTAATCCATCTGGGTTGCCATATCAGGAGTATTAAATCATATGTATAATGGCTTTACATTGATAGTCATTCTAATCATGGGTCTATATTTGTAGACGACTGTTTATGTACATGTAATGAAAGTTTATAAGCTAAGCATGGGTATGCCTTCCCTCAGCAATTCATGTAAAATTAAATATCATGATATATGTATTGTAATTGATGCAAGTCACCTTCCACTTCGATACCTCCTCATCACATCGTAAAGCATTTCATTCGACATTAGCATTTTTTTGACTTCATGCTTTAGGGGGTAACTGTTACAGATCCATTTGGGCACATCAAATCCCAACATTCAGATCAGTGTTTTATGGCTCATCAAACCCTAAATTAAGTTGTTTCATGCCCTAAACAAGTCATCCCTTTGAATTCCTCCTTCCCATACAGTTTCATGACTTGAAGACATCCAGAAATTGCCTCTAGAGGGACTAGCGCAAGTAAGCCCTTATGAAGCTGCACTACAGAGCAGTTAAGTCCACTTCCAGGGTGCTCTGTAAAGCACTTAGGCTTCCTTTCACCTGCGCTGGGCGAGAATGAGCAAAATTCACATAGGGTTTGTGGAATATTCTTATCTTTTGGATTCATCTAGAGGGTTCCCTCACTTATCAACTCCTATGAGCTCGAAAATGGATGAGGAATGAGTTAAGGTGCATCATATCCTCTCATCCCTTCCTCCATGGAACTAATTCGAAGTATGGAAGGCCATTCAATGCCACCATTAATGACAAAACCTCCTTCATCTTCTTATAAATTGACCACTCATCTAAGTGATCAAGGGCTGGATTATGTTGAATTGTAAGGAGATAATGTTGCTATGAGGTTTGGCTCTGAAGCAAGTATTGTACTGCTACAAGTTTGTCATGCTTTTTATGTGAGGTGGATGGGATCCAAGCTGGAGGAATGGCTTTGAATCAGACACCAATGGTTGTAATTCCTTCTTCTATCTAATAAAGTGTTTGAACCTTTTTCCCATGAGTTTGTATTGTTTCATAATGCTTATGTGTGTGAACTATATCTGATCCCTTTCACTTGTATTCAATAGATCATATGCTTTGATCAGTTTTTGTCTTTTGTTTTGTTTACAGGGTACTTCTCAAGCGGATTAAGTACGGGAAGGAGCGACGGAATTGATACAAGGGAGACGAGAGGAAAGCGGAACTACAGGTAGGCTTTTTATCTTGTCATCTTACCTATTGCTTATATGAAAAGTATAAAACACTTTAAACTGTTGTTCTAGATACAGTTACTTATCTAGGGAATTAGTATTTATCCGTAGATACTAACTTCTCCAAAAAAACATTCCAAAGCACTTAAATTTGTCATCTGTGTAAAGGAAACAATGCACAAACTAGGCATTAAGAACTCCATTGGAATCACCACTCCTTGTCCATATACCAACCTAAATGGTGTGTGTCCTATATATAGCTTGCAATTAATTCGATATGCCCAAAGTATAGCTGGAATTTGAAGGCCCCGATCATCTTTGTTTGCATTGCATACTTTTGTGAGTGCATTCTCCAAAATTTTATTGAAAGCTTTCACTGTAATATTGGACTGGAGATGATAGGGCATACTCTTCTGGTTATAATTATAAAACTCATGTGTCAATGCTTCAATAGTCCTATTGAGAAAAATGTGTTCCTTGGTCACTCATAAAGATTCTAGGACAACCAAATCTAATGACAACATTTTCATAAAAAAAAAAAACTATGTAGCAGTCTCAACATTACAATCCTTTATCGGTGTTGCTTTGGCCCACCTAGTCAAATAGTTTAAAATAGAAATGATGTATCTTGAGCAAGATATCTTAATTGGTGGGTCAATAGGACCCAAGAAATCTATGGCGAACTTATCAAAAGGTTGTAGTGTAATATGTGGGGCCAAAGGTGTCTCATCTATCCTTAAATGTTTTCAGACCCTCTGACAATCATCACAATTCCTAGAAAACTCTTTAGCATCAGTATGCAATGTTGGCAACCATAACCCATCCCATAGAATCTTTTGTGTGGTAGCTCACCCTACATAATGTATTATCACAACTCCTTCATGTTCCTTCATCAATATCATTAGCTGCTCGTGTTGTAAGACATACCTTCACAAAATTTTGTCATCCCTTAACTTGTATAAGCATTCTACAATCAGTTGATATTCCACGAACTTGAAGACCAACTCCTCCTTTTGTGCAACACTATACTCAGCTGGAGCAACTCTAGTACTAAGGAACTAAGCAATCTCGACAAAATAGTCATCAAGCATTGTAATGATGAATAATTGTGCATATGGTAGGTTGTCTTCTAAGTTTTGAGCATCTTCTCCTGTATCCTAGATAAATGATTTGGGCCTGCATTTGGTCACCCAAGTTTGAAAACCACAAAATCATACTCTTGAAACAATAATAACCATCTACAAACGTGCCCTCCCAACATAGGCTTGTTTACCAGGTACCTTAATGTTGAATGTTATGTATATAAATTAAATTTACTTCCTAAAAGGTTGTGCCAATACTTATGCAAGGTGTAGGCCATAACCAACCCTTCGCACTCTGTAGTGGTATAATTTTGCTCAACCATTGATAAATTTTTAATTGCAAATGAAATTGGGTGATCCAAATCCCCTTCCCTGGGTTGTGATAACATGGCTCCTAGTGTGATAGATGAAACGTCCACGTGCATGTAAAATTATTTTCTCTAGTCAGGAAAGATGAAAATTGGAGTGCTAACCATCTTCTCCTTTAAAGTCTCCAAGGTCTACTGAAATTCCTCCATCCATATGAAAGGTAACTCTTTCTTCCATAGGTGCTCCATAGGTGTATTTATGCAAGCATATTCATTTATGAACTTTTGGTAATAACCAATATGACCCAAAATAGCACAAACCACGAAATGAAAGTAGGAAGAGGCAAATCCATTATGATTATGATCTTTGTAGGGTCCACCACTAACCCTTTCTTGCACACAATGTGACCCAATAAAATGCTAAATTAGGAACATAAATATATTTCTTAAGATTTAATGAAATCTACAACTACCTGCGTCTATATGACATCAACCACAATACCTCTATATGCTTTTGTAATAGGTTGAACATTGTCCACTCTTCCAAATATACCTCCAAAAACTTATGAATAAATTCCTTAAAATTTGAAAAAATGATTTTGGAAAATATGGCAAGTGTATTCATCAGGCCAAAGGGCTTCATAGTGTACAGAAAGCAACCCCATTTTGTCACAAACATAGTTTTATGATGGTCTTCCTTAGTGATCCATATCTGGTTATATCTGAAGAATCTATCAATAAAATAACATGCCTCTTGACCACCAACATTGTAAATGAATTCATCCATAAAATGGGTGGGAAAAGGATCATGTATGTAGGCATGATTGAGCTTTTAAATATCAACACAAATCACGATCTCCCTTGTTTTCCTATTCTGAGATACCATAGGGCTTATCCATTTTGAATCTTCCACTGGTTCAATGATCCTAGCTTCCAACATTTTGTCCAACTCTTTCTTTACCTTTTGCTTATGAGATCCAGCCTACCCATTAATAATTTAAAAAAAAAACTCTATGACCCTCTTCCAGTGAACCAAGTCCTCCTCAAAGAAATGCTTATCCTATGCCTTCTTTGACTCCATGACAATGTCCTTCCAACCAACACTACTATCAAACCAATGCTCTAGACTTGCTACGACATATGATTCAAGGGGAGCTTGTGTGTTCTTATATACACCCAATCCTTCTTACTCTTTATTCTCCTTGACTCGTGCCATGATCGCTTGGAGATCCTTAATTCACAGACCCATTAAATATGCTTGTTGTCCAATGGATCTTTCAAACCACCCTTGTAGCCAATTCACCGAATAACAAGATGGTTTCCATCACTTCACCATAAATTCACTTAAGGAATACACAATCCTTCTTCCTCCTTGAGATGACGAATTCTCTATTCTATCCATGGACTTAGTTAATTTCCCGTGCATGCCTTCTGAGGTGATGGTCTTGGGATCTAAAAGGACGTCATGCATTGAAAGCTCGCATTCTTCTCCCCATTTGTCTTGATTTCCAGTCATGCTAACTTGCATCATCCCTCCATTAGAAAATATTGGGAGGGCATTAAATTCATTGATCGACATTCTCTTAGGGGATGGTATGTGGCCTATGTTCCTCCCACCAAGCTCACACCCCATCGCCTAAGGTCACACCATGATTTTCTAACTCGTTGGCGGTCATGTTGAGGTGTCAGAGGATATGATACAACTTGAGTTTTTCAAATATTTTCAGCTGATATTCTATCCATGCAACGATACTGAACTTTGTGTCATGTTTATTAACATTGGTGGGTGACAACATCTTTATAACTAATAGGGAGTCCCCTACCACTTTAATACTAGTACGGATATTTCTAAATCCAAACCTTTCGACAAGGCTAGTAGTTCTACTTTATTGTTGGTTGCCACTCCTAGTCCCCATGCATTTTATAATTTTAGACAATTATAATTAATAATTAAACCAACCTAGATCCATCTTAACTCCATATCTACAAAGTGTCGAGAGGGATCAAATCTCTTGAGACACAGACCTCTTTTAGAGTGAAAATAGATTTGAACCCTCTCAACGATTAATAGATCCAAAGTTAAGATGGATCTAGGTTGGTATTATTAGGAACCAACATAGATCCATCTTAACTAGGGATGACCAAGCAATGAGAGGAATTAAATCTCTCAAGGTGAAAAACTTTTCTCAAGATTTGCATTCAAAAAGAAGTTTGCATCTTGAGATTTTTGATCCCTCTCGGCCCTTGGTAGATCTAGATTTAAGAAGGATTTATGCTGGAATAGAGCCCAGTATGGGGGAGCTGTTGTTGTGTCCGAAAATGGGTGCAAATATTTAAATGTTGGCTCAATTAATAATAAAAAGTTAAAATACAAAAATAATGAAATTCAATTTGTTGCCTCGAGAGGCGCTCTCATGTCTAGTATGATAGAGATGTTGTAATGTAATGTTGTATTTAACATTTTGACCAGCTTAAATTACATAAAAATAAAAATAAAAATAATTAATTATTCATTGTAATTATAATTATTATAATTAATAATTAAACCACTCTAGATCCATCTCAAGTCTGGATCTACCAAACTCCAAGAGGGATCAAATCTCTTAAGACGCAAGTCTCTTTTAGAGTGAAAACATATTTGATCCCTCTTGGGGCTTGGTAGATCTAGAGCTAAGATGGATCTAGGTTGGTTATATTATAATTTTGTTTTTACGCCGAGAGGTGCTCTATAGTTCAGTATGGGGTGATGTTGTAGTGGTGTAAATGTTTGTTTGTAAACATTTACATGTCAGACTCATTTAAAAAAATAAAAATAAAAGGTTAAAAATAAAATATAACTCAATATAGGGGAGATATTGTAGTGTTTGTAAATGAGTGTAAATATTTTAATGGTGGCTCAATTACTAATAATAAGTTAAAAGTAACAAAAATAATAAAATTCAATTTGTCTATTGTATTTTTTTTTAATAAAATTACGATTAACTTTTTAGGTAAAAGAAGATCGTCATATACATATCACAATAAAATATATAACACATAAATAGTATATACAAATTAAGATCCATTTTACCATATAAATTAAAATAATGATTCCATAACCATATTTAAATATAATTAATAAGCATATAGAAACTTAATATTTATAATAAACTTACAACATAACAATATTCTTAACCATGGATATTCACCCTCATAATTACCATGGATATTAATAACTTGTAAATAGGCTTTGTTATGATACAATGGGTGAATACCATGGCTTATCAATACTACATGCCCAAAAACCATAACTCATTTTATAATCAAAATATTTTAATTTAATTTAATTTTATAACATTTTTTAACTTAATTTAAAAGCAAAATTGATAATTTATTTTGAGATATATCTAAACCCTCTATCCTCACTATTACTAAAAATATTTTGTGAATATTGTAGAAATTCAATCTATGTTTTAATAAAGTTAAAAATGGGAATACTTTTATATAGAGAGTTGTGGAATTTATATAATACAAATAATATTAGCAAGAACCAATGTAGATCCATCTTAACTAAGGATTATCAAGCGATGAGAGGAATCAACTCTCTCAATGTGCAAACGTTTTTTCAAGCTTTGCATTCAAAATATGTTTGTATCTTGAAAGATTTGATCCCTCTCAGTACTTGGTAGATCTGTAGTTAAGATGGATCTATGCTAGTTAAATGCCATCCTCACGAGGAATTAAACTATGTAGCTTCACACAATTTTGGTGATAACATCTGATTGTGGGTTGATCATTCTTCTTTCATCAAATAAATAAGTTTGTCTCAGCCTAAACTCAACCTAGTCACCAACAAAAGAAAACAAAATACACACATATAATTTATACCATATATTATATTTAATTAAGGTTAGAATATTATAAATATAGAGTTGTTTTATGTAATAATATTTATTACTATATTTAAATTTGTATATTAGGTAATTTATATGGTTTTATTATATTTAATGTAATTTTCAGTTTTCAATTTATTATTTTATATATTTAAATTATTATTATTAGATAGAGCAGTAGTCTTTAAGTGTGACTTTTTGGAGTTTCTAGCTCGAATCTGATGAAAAAAATTGTGGCCAAATATTGATTTGTGTTATATATGAATTTAGGTTTCTGTGATCCATACTCTTAATATTGAGAAATCTTTTGGCAATAATCACATCCAAAATATTTTGTCGACGTTTTTCAAACCATCTAGTGTGGTTCATTGTTAGGACAAGATGGAGAATCAGATCATGGCACCAGATTAAATAAAGAGAGCAATGTAGAGAATAATTAATTATAACACTCAGAAAATAACAACTAGTTTTGAATAGAGAAATCAAACTATTAGAACATCACTGCTAAAAATATGTTAATGTTTCAACTACTTTTTAACAACATATATGGATTTAGCATCCTCAAAAACCCCTAAGGCACTTCGATTGTGAAGAGTTCATATGTCAAATTTGTGACTTCAATGAATCCTTGCTAGATTCTAAACAAATTATATCAAAAAACATTCCAAAAAGTGGTACTTAAAGGCTACTTGTGTGTGTGTAGAGAGAGAGAGAATTCACCTGTCAAACTTGTGATTTCAATGAATCCTTGCTGGATTCTAAACAAAATATATCGGAAAACATTCTAAAAAGTAGCACTTAAAGGCTACTTGTGTGTGTACATACATACAACATATATATAATGTCGGAATATTATAGATCCAGAGTTGTTTATGTAATTACACCGAAGGCATTCTCTCTATGGCCTTTGGCCTTTAATAGGTAGACAATGTTCACTGCAACGAATCAATTATCTTACATTTCATCCTCCTTCATCCTATTACAATATGACAAATGGATCGACGTCGACCTCACCAATTTGGTTGCCCAGGCTTACTTAGGTGATGGCACGGCAGTTTCCATAGTTGGAGAATCCATGTTTCGAGCTCATATGGACTGCACAAACGATTCTCCTTGACAACGATGGCACCATCAACGAAAACTTGAGAGAGGTTGGCCTTGTGTTCAAGCCTCTCAAAGACATTCCAGGCATCATTTCAAAGTACATTGAAAACTGTCTGCAAGAGACCTTCCAGAAACTTGATATCTCCTGGTGGAACGAATCATTCTAGATCACATGTATCGCAGGACCTAACATCCTTGAAAGTGTGGAATCCAAACTCAAGCTCTATTCCAAGAAACTCAGAGTCGCCTGACATATTCTCAACAAATATGGCGACATCTCTAGTGTTTGTGCTCTCTTCATCTTAGAAGAGATGACGAAGTCGTCTCGGCATAATGGGTGTTTGACCACTGGAGAAGGATTGGATTTAGGCGTTCTGTTTGGATTCGGTCCAGGCCTTATTGTTGAAACCATCATTCTCCAGACTGTGCCCATCTAATAACTCATCAACAACATGTTCGTGCCTCATTGCCATGTATTTATATCATCCAATAATGTTGGGAAATTGGTATTTCCATGTACTTATATCGTCCAGAATTCCAGCCTGTAAGGATGAATTTGAAGCATTTCCATGCACTTAAATCATCCATAATTTTAGTCTGTATGTCCGGATTTGAACTATTTGTTGTGGGTTGCATTGTGTGTGAGTTTCTATATATAAATGTATATATATAGAGAGAGATATTCCACTTTTCAAACTATAAATTGTAGAGTTTGCACAATAAAGTAGCAAATGAAAATAAGCATGAAACATATGAACATGTGCAAAAACGAATGTAAGGCGCGTCTAGCTATTTGAATTCAAAAATTGTTTTATAGTAAGCATCAAAGACCAATAATTTGCTAAAATTAAAATAATAATAATAATTATTATTATTATATAAAATAAAATATATTAACATTTAAATTGTGAAGAGGATTCTTAATAGTGGAAATTTACTCAGTTTACTATAAGTTATAATATGTAACATGTTCATATATTCACCAAAAGAAAAAAACTAAATAAAAACACTCATTTGCTAAAATAATCACACGAAAATTTAATATATCAAGTGATTGACAATATTGTATGGGTAATTTGTTTGTTATGTGTCATGTAATTATAAATATTTAACCCTTATACGATAGTTATATTACCCCCACACTCTAGCTTCTATGGGTTAGTGTTTATGTATTTGATGGAGTGGAACTTATTCATGGTATCTAAATTGGCTATCATTCTTAATTACATCAAACGTGTTCTCTCTATGGCCTTTGATGGGTAGACCTTGTTCACTGCAGCGAATCAGTGAGCTTACATTTTGTCCTTCTTCATCCTATTACAATATGACACATGGACCAATGTCTTGCCCTCATGTGACTGACATCATTGGGCTTGTTCACGTTGCTCATTCGACATGGACATCCGCATCAATAAAGTTGACTCTCAACACATGTGTGTTGTGCAATTACACATTCACGAAAACAGCCTCTTCGTTGGCCTATTCACCAACAATGATCCATTAGGAGCCACGCTATAATTTTTCTCTCATATTTTATGCAATGGGAGACTCCACCATGGAAGGATGGTTGTAAATGATACATCCCAAGTTCTTGAGATTGCATTCTTCTCACAATAAGTTGTTTATGCCACACGGGAATACTCTCATCTACTTCAATACACCACCCATAGACAACAATTGAAAGAGGAACCTGTAAAAACAGTGCATATCATCCCTTGCATATGGGTTGCAGACAACGAAAGAGGGCACGTTCACAGAAAGTCTTATTTGTTTTCACTTTATATGATTCCTCTAATCATGATGATAACCTTAAGTTGGGAGCAATGAGTTCAGAAGAGGATGCCAAGGATGCATTTTTTAAAAGAAGTTGCTTTATAGGCCCAACACCTATCATTTCACGTACTGTCTTGGATTCAACTTCCCCATTATTGACTCAAGAAACAAGAAAGACACATCAATTTGGTCTTGCTCTCTATCTTTTGAAATAATATAATCATCAAGATTACCGATGCAAGGCATAACTTGAAATACGTGATAGGAGTCATGTAATTTAATGTTGAACTATCTAATAAAAATTCTTATACAACCATCACTCGTCAACTTCAAGGAATAGCTCACTAGGTTGTATGGAGGGGTCTAAATCTCAATAAGTGCTTGCCATTGAGAGGATTCAATGCAGGAGAGTTAACGAGTAGACATTGGTTATCTGCATTTGCATTCATACGAGCACATTCATCTTAATCCATGGGATCAGTTGGAGAGTTGGGTGAATGCTAGCAAGGTGAAATGGAAAGAATGTGACTATGGGACCGACGATCTAAGACCTCAATATCATCAAATCAATTGGTATTAAGACACCCATGTTGACCTAGTGAAATGTGGCAGACTAGCCAAAATGACTAGGAAAAATAATAATATTTTTTACATCTCAAAATGAATTATTTATATATGCAATTACGCTTTTAAACAAAATTGAAGACTAAGTGTGGAAGTTTAAAAAATGGTGATTTATCTGCATAATGAACTTCTTCCGCACTCTGAAGACTCTGTAATTTTGTCCACCTTTGATATGATAATATATGCTAGTACGCCTTAATTTGTCCAACGTTAAGGTAGTCATGTAACAAATTTGTTCGAATTGAATAATGTCTATTGAATTCCATGTACCAACCAATATCATCATTTATATGAATTATAATTCTAACTAAATGGGTTCTATGCAAAATTACGCTTACGAGGGTGATTTAAAAAGGATCGATAGAGGAATTTCCATGCCTCCCATATGCAATAATTCTGTTAAATTCTCTTCTCTACACATGGTATGGCTCACCCCTAGTCAACAATCGAAAACATATTGGTATTGACTTTTAATGGCGTCAAAATCTTTCTCGGGCTTCTATTTTGAATAATGACAAATAACAACAATTATTAGCATATACAAATTATTAATCCTAACAATTAACATAGAATAACAACCTTGCAACTACTATAGGACTAATGAAATAAACCTATATTATTTTGGTTATGTAGAGGTCTGCGAGTTCGGATTATTGATGTCATATGCATCCAATACCTCTTGATCTAGGAGGATCCTTGAAGACCAAATTTTCAAAGTCCTTAAAATCTAGTGAAACTTGTCTCATATCGAAGAGCTCGTCGTTCGAAATACAATAATGCAAACGACACCTCAAATAGACACCGTATGCAAAAGTTATGGCCGACTAAAGTTTTTGAGAAACAACTATATTTCTTGCAGGCATGACCCACAGGGTGCTACATGGCAGCTAAGTCAACAATATGGATGTTGATGTCATCCGTATGACTGTTGAATTCAGCATAATGATGTGGTGGTATGGTCAACAAACAACTAATCAGGAGGTGAGATGTGCCAGGTGATGTCAACAACCTAATCATCAATATGGGCGAATCAGAATGCGCCACGTGGGGCCCAGTCAATAGCCAACCAATTTTCTTAACGAGGTGACATTTTGCACCTTTATGGTGGACGAAAGTGACTAAATTGTAGCCTACTTAATTTTTCTAGTAATCCCTAAAATTCCGTCAAACAATTTTGTCGGTCTCATTTGAAATTCAAAAAAATATTTAAAACAAAAGGGTGGATTGGTCGGTGATCAAATCCGGCCAACCGAACCCCAACCACCATATGACATATTATATAATACGTCGGCGGAAGTTGAACCTGCCCCACAAGACCACTGGATGGACTGCCGACAACATTTAACGACCAAACAAATAACTCAAAAAACTAAACAAATGATAATAACCACCACCTGGGACTCGACCCCCGTGACTGACTGGAGCCCACTACCATTGGGCCAAGTGGCCAACTTTGGTAGGTCTACCACAAAAAAGGTATTTAACCCATCATTCGTCGAGGGCAGAGGGGGGAGGGAGGTTGCGGGTTAGAGCAGAACAAGGAGCAGCTAGAATCACGCATTGGTCACATTTTTCAAGAGAATTTGTAGGGAGAATATTCTCTGGAATATTCCCACTGAGAATATTTAGATTCCCTAGAGCCTAGAAGTCACAGTGATAGAAATAGGTCAATTTTAAACTCATATGAACTGAAATTTCACTAAGAGTTCAACCATGCAATCCATTTCTTCATCACAGTATCAGATTTTTCACCCATCTCCATAAGAGAATCTTTTGAGGAATCTAAAAGATTCCCGGGGAGCCTAGATTTGACTGTGGTAGAAAGGGTTTGTGTTTATACACAAATTTCATAATTTTTTGCTAGGATTCTGAACAATTTTTTGATCCGAGCAACCTATTTTCAGGTCATCCCCAAATTTGGAGGTATAGGGTGTATTTTTCCATGTATTAATTTTGATTTTGATGTTAATGAATGAAGAGTCCTACTAATTTTCTTAGGAATATATTGTTATTTGGTTTGATAATTGCATTTATTCATTTACACATTAAATTCACCCCATAACATCGTATTTTATGAAACCAACTCACAAAAGGATAGAAAAGGTAGATCAATGACTTAGAAATCAGCCTCTTCGAGGGGGCAACCCCCTTTACATTACCCAAATGAACAATTCTTGGATGATACAAATGACAAGACCTCCTTTATAAATATAGGAGTCTAAGGGGTCATAATATAATCAGATTCGACATAACAATAATAATCAAGGGCACAACAATAACAATAGTGTGCTTCATTGGGGCACAATAATAACAATATGGGGATTACATGGGCACAACAATATAATAAGGGGGTTGCACTAATAACAATAAGGGGTTACACTAGTAGTATAGGGACCTAAAATCATAAAATTATTCATATTTACATCATTATTCATAAACATATGAAACTATGTAGAAAGAACATATCATCATCAATGCAGTGGAACATAAATGAATAATAGAAGAAAAATATTCACACAGAGACACCAGGATTGGTCAGAGACCAAGGCAAAACCTACTATTGATCTAGATTTAAATAGGAATGCAATAAAATATAGAGATAACCATAAACACAAAGATGCAGTGGAAATAATACTTCATTTCATTAATGTAAAATACTGAAATATGCTTATAAACAGAAATGGAAATAAACCAACTAGGGCGATGCTAGCTTATCACTGAGAAGAGACGTGGTGGCTAAATGCCTCTGAACTATGTTACAATGAGCCTCAAAGTTCTATTTATTGTTGAGAAACAATGTAAAATCCTAAACATCCAAAAACCTAACGCTAGAAGATGAAACACCAAATTGTGGGCCCCGTTTTGGGTAAGTTGGTACATAAACTTCCCAAGGTCGTAACTTTGGCACCCGATCTTTGTTTGACACGTACAATAGCTCGTTAGAAGGATCTATTCGAGAAATACAACTTTAGGAAGAGAAAAATTATTCCATGGACCCATGTTGCTCCCAAATTTCCCAGAAAACATCATTTAGGGCCTCAAAACAACTCCGGAAGTTCTGGACCCGAAAAACTGCTAAAAATAGTAAATCGTGCTATAATTACAAAAACTGAAAAATTGAAACAGAGAATTGTGGGGGTCCAAATGGGATAGGTAGGTGACCACCAACATCCACCTGGATCATTCCTCCCCCCTTAGGAAGTAATGGTCCCCATTGCGTTGAGTTCCTCCATCTGTTGAACTTGGTCCCTAATGAGTTGTTTTGCAATCTCTGATGTGTCTAGTAATGGTGGGAAGCATGGTGGAGGGTGTTCCAAATTGAACACTTGATGCAAGCAAAAGAATGGAGGAATGTTGTGCTTCAAAGCATTATTTCCCACAGCCTTGGTAATGGTGTAAGGACCATGTCGGCGTGGTCGGAGCTTCTGATGGGCTCTTGTAAGGTGTTCTTTCTGCAGATGCAACCAGACTATGTTGCCCACCTGAAGCTTGTCTGGTACCCCTGTAGGTGAGGAGAAGTTGTTCCTGTGTTCTTTCATGACCGTATCCCTTTGTTGTTGCTGCTGTGTGGAGGAACCCTTCGCGGGGGTCATGAATGTGGCTACAATATTCCCCTTACTTTGGGAGCGAACAAGACAGAAAATAAATTTCCTAGTCTGGGAGACGATATTGTTGCATTTCTTAGCAGAGATCAAAGAAGTGGTAGTAGGTGGGGCTACCTCCGGTATTGTAGTGGCCAATATAGGGTGCTAGATTAGACTAGATTTATTATCAACCAAGGTAGGTAAACTTAGAGGCATGTATCTAAATTCTATAGACATAAAAGGATTCCTAACTAAGTGTTTAGTGTGACAGGCTATGACACTCCTTTACGGGGGGTTAAAATATGTTTCCTCTCACCTTAACACTCAGATCACCTAATTTATCTAACTTTCCTAAAGATACAGCGTATTGCTAGACTGAGTTTTCAATCCTCTTACAAGGATGTTATGCACAAAAGCTCTTTCTAGCTAACACTTAAGCATTCATGAAAAATCAAAGGCACACTGAATTTTAGATGCATGAAAACAGAGTCTATGGAGATGCTTTAAAATCTAACGATGGATCAAATCTTTTACAAGATATGGTTCAATGATATAACGATAAAATCTTCAAGCTATCACCGTAAATACCATTTGCAAGAATTTCTAATCAAATCGATAAAATCATAAACATGCAAATAACACTAAACACTATGCACACTACTCAAATTCAAAAACGCTATGGAAATGAAATTAACAGTATACCAATCCACGTAGGGCTCATCCACGCTTTAATGGCACACTGAAGTAACCTCAAGCAACGAGAGTATTAACGCATAAACACTGTTGGAGTAAAACGGTAACTGTAATTACGTTCTGAAGATTGAAATCACATACAAGAGTTCTGTTCTGGAACAATACACAGAGATAATAATCGTAATCTTCCTTGAAAAACAACACGCAGTTTTTATCTTCTTGTCTCCTATCTAAATCGAATGTACATTCATTAAACAAATGTTTCTGCTTTTAAAAAAGAGTGATTTTGGTCCTTTCTAATCTAAACCGATTTCCAAAAGCAAAACGAAACCGGTTTGGGAAACCATGGCTTTTTGTTGCCTTTGTAAACAAAAGGCTGGGTTTGACCAGCATTGACCGCATAACCAGGAGCTTTTGATTTGCTATTGAATCAAGTTTTCACCATGCATGTACATTCTAGATCTCGTTCCTATCCATTGCTTTGGCTTGCCTGTCATGCCACGTGTCAGACCATAAACCATTTACAGGAAGTTATGACATCCTGTAATCTTTTTGTTGAAAATTCCTAATTTTTAACATAAAAATTCACAAATTAACTTTAATGTAAACTAACAACTATAATGTTATTAATTAATCAATTTCGATGGATATGAGGGGTCTATGGAAGAAAAAGATAGACAAATGATGGTGTTTCTAGAAGAAAAAGATGGCAATGGAATGGTACCAACAGGTATCATGTATAATGAATTACCCAAAGTAATAATAACAGCAAGAGGCCTTTACTCATACACAGCATGTCGCCTCCACAAGTATGGTTGGCTAAATAGTACATCACAAACATCCAGAGGTGCAACATCACACAATACGTCGTCTGTGAAGGGCTTGATGTTGTAGGGAAGGCAGCACTGTTGGCGAACTAGGAGACCTCGTCCTTGGTGAAGCCACCCAATACTGTACGACTGTGGGTGTGGTGTAGTCGATAGGCCCAACCACTTCACCACCTATGCTGAAATGAGGTTCTTTTGGCTGCCACTGTTAACAATGAATTTCAGCGGCGAACCCTTCACCCACATTTGTGAGTGGAAAAGACACTCCCTCTCCTTTGGATCTTCGGGCTCATTCTTCTGGATCTTAGTGGTGGCAATAGTGATGTTAGGCTCTGCATCAATGATCTGCTTCCCTTTTCCATTCCCCTTGTCGGGTTATGACTCAGGGTCGGAACATGCATCTGATTCGAAAGCCTTCAACTCGGCAACCAGCGACTGCTTGGTCCAAAACTCACTTGTGTTATGAGTGGGACTCTTGTGGAACTCACACCACTTCCCTATTTCCTTCTTTGACTTCGTGGTGTTGTTCCTTTCTTGCAGCTTTGACAGATTGTCTTAGGTCACCCCACCTTGGCTTTGTCGTTTAGTCTTCGGATTTGCAAATCCAAAGTCTCGCTTCTTTTGTTTCAACTTCTGCTTGATTTTGATAGCATATCGGTATGTTGTGCCGAGAAAGGAGATGTTTAGGAACTCCATATCTTCCTGGATGTATTTATGCAGGCAATCGCAGTATTTGAGTACCAAATGCAGCTCAGAATCTTTGATACCCAACTATGTGTGAAGGGTATGAAAAATGTTTGTGACCTCTGACACATCTTGGTCCCGTCCCTACTGCAGCATGGTCCACTTTATGTATTTGTCCTCATAGCTTTTGACAAAGTAGTACTACTCCTTGATAGCATCTCGAAATGAATTCCAAGTGTGTGCAGCTGAAAATAGTGAGCCTGTACTTTCATCCTTCTGCTCGCAGTAGGTTTCCCACTAGTCCTTGACATGGCGGGCTGCTTTGAGAAGAGCGAAAACAATCTTTTCCCGACTCGAAAATTCATGAACAGAAAAATACCCTTCTAGCAGATTTAACCATTTATCCATGACATCTTTGTCTATCTAACCCTCGAATATGGGGATTTCAAAATTAACTTGTACCTTAAACGGTGTGGTGTTTTCAGAGTAGTTGTTGGAAGTCGATGTGTCGCCAATGGGTAGCCGATGAAGGATTTGCACAAAGTTGTCCATCATCGCATTCCTTTTCCGCTCGACGACATCTTCGAACAAGATTTTGATAGTATCTCCTGCCCCCTCGTCTTTCTTTTCATCCGCCATGGAAGGTTGTCGAGATTTCGAGGTTGGTATTGAAAAGGTTCAACTAGTTCAAGCCCTAACTCCTTATATCTCGACCTCGTTAGAGACATGCAAAGAAAAATAGAGAAAAAGCAGACCACTCTGATACCACTAATCCAGATTTAAACAAGAATGCAATAAAATATAGAGATAACCATAAACACAAAGATGCAGTGGAAATAATAATTCATTTCATTAATGTATAATACTGAAATATGATTACAAACAAAATGGAAATAAACAACCTAGGGTAATGGTAGCTTATCTCTGAGAAGAGAGGTGGTGGCTACATGCCTCTGAATTGTGTTACAATGAGGCTCGAAGGCCTATTTATTGTTGAGAAACAATGTCAACTTCCCTGGGTCATAACTTTGGCACCTGATCTTCGTTTGACGCGTACAATAGCTCATTAGAAATATATATCGGTCCTTGGACCCATGTTGCTCCCACATATCCAAGAAAACGTCGTTTAGGGCCTCAAAATGGCTCCGGAAGTTCAGGACCTGAAAAACTGCTAAAAATAGTAAATTGTTCTACAATTACGGAAACTGAAAAACTGAAAGAGATAGTTGTGGGGGTCCAAATGGGACAGGTGGGTGGCCACCAACATCCACTTGAATCAACTATGGGGAGAAACCTTTCAAGTCCTTCTTCTTATTAGATTGTCATTGAATGATTCAGAAAAACAGAGTACAATGATATGTATCTTCATCCATACAACTATCCATCAAAAATCAACTAAATAATATCCATTAGATGAACCCAACAATGCTTATACTCAAAACCCTGATTTAGAAGCATTTAATGAACTATCACTATCTACAGTCAATTGATGAACATTACAGTCAACGAGAGAAAACATCTGTTGGGTCCCTATAATACTAGTGATTACCCCATTACTATTGTAGTTGTACCCCTTATTAATATTTTTGTGCCCCTATTGTCCCCATATTGTTATTACTGTGCCCCATAGAATCCCTCTATTGTTATTTTTGTGGCTTTATATTATTATTGTTAGGTCTGTTGGGTTATATTATGACTCCTTAGACTCATATATATAGAAAGGAGGTTTTGTCATTTGTATCATCCAAGAATTGTTCATTTATGTAATGTAAAGGAGGTTTCCCCCTCGAAGAGGCTGAATTTTAAGGCGTTGATCTATCTTTTCTATCTTTTTCTTGAGCTGGTTTCATAACATTTGGTATCAGAGCTTTGGATTCTAGGGTTTCACTGCTCCAAATACGTCATCATGGAATTTCCACTGTAACTTTTTTTCTGCAATGTTTCAGAAGCTAAGAAAAAACCCCATTTGAGAATACATCACACTGAAGCTTGGATCCAAATTTTAGAGCTTTTTGCGCTATATTTGTGGAGATATGATCTGAGGAAGTTGGTCTTCTTGCAGACTCCTGAATTACATTCCAAACAGGTGACCTGGGGAAAATCGTCATGACTTTCTCTCTGAGCATCAGATTAAATTTTTGTAAGAAGGTACAGAAAGAGGATGGACTATAGTTTCTTGTATATATTTTTCAGAGCCAAAGGTCGAAACAGTGACTCGTGGCACGTCGTACAAGTTCGCTCTACTGAACTAGTCTATAATTAGGTCACTGTAGGAGATTTCGCATAACTCTTCCTTGGAGAATCCAATTTGGATCAGACTGGTGGCATTAGAAAGAGGACATAGAGGGCTACTGCAAGTCACAATTTCAAAACTGGATGATTTGAATGTACAGAGATACATCAGAGGCAATATCAAGCTCATACAAAGTGAAAAAAGGTGTGTAGATTCTTTTAAATTTTTGCTTAAGATTGGTTTAGAAATTTATTTTGAAGGAATTAAAAGGGCATAGTAGATCATTATTATTGGTAACTGATTCCTCGAGGAAAGAAAATGCAAACACCTAGTAAGGAACCTAAAATATCTAGCATGGCTCATGAAGAAGAGGAAGAAATGCTACATGATATATCAAAATTACATGAACAAGTGCAACAAATGTCACTCTCACAAAAGCTAACAGAAGCTAAGATAAATGGCGTGGAATCTGAGATAAAGGGCATGGAAGCTAAGATGGACGACTTGAAGATAGATTTGAAGACAGATTTGAAGAGAGACATGGCAGATTTGAAGACATATTTGAATATAGACATGGCAGATTTGAAGACAGATTTGACAAATTTTCTACAAGAAATACTTACTAATGGTGAAAAGGTAGTAAAGGAAACTCATGATGCGAACAAAATAAATGTTAATCATGATTTCGTAGACTCTAATGTGGGATTGAAGACCCACCATATTCCAAAAATAGATATGAGGAAGTTCGATGGCAAGGATCCCGCAACATGGATATTACAGATGGAGCAATTTTTCGATCTCAATAATGTGCAAAACACACAAAAGGTACGTATTGCAACTTTATATTTGGAACCAAATCAATTTGTATGGTATCAATTGCTTTTCTCTCATAAAAAAATTATCACTTGGAAAATTTTTATGGAAGAATTAACAGCACATTATGAGGATATAAAAAGCAACACTTTTTTTAGCCAATTGATAAGTCTCAAACAAAAGGGTTCAATAATGGAGCACATTGAGGAGTTCCAAAAATTGAACATAAGGGTAAAAAAATATTCTAGAGGAGATAGGATTGATGTGTTCATAGGGACTTTAAAGGATAATATCCAACATGATGTTCGCCTTTGGGAACTTGATTCATTAGAGAAGGCATTCAGGTTAGCAAGAAAAATGGAAAGCAAAATTATGGCAACCAAGAAGCATACCAGTCACAACTATAAAGATGGAAGTGTTGTTGCCCCTATTCTTCCACAACCTATACAGTTGACACCGCAATAATTAGAAGAAAGAAGAGCAAAAGGGATTTGTTACAGTTTTGATAGCAAATGCGCTAAAGGTCATAAGTGTGCTGAGAAGAAATTATTCTACATAGATTATGAAGAGGAAGAAGAAAAGGAGCAAGAAAGGTCAAAAGAAGAGGATATACTCCAAGAAAAAAGCCTAGATAAAGAACAAATGAATCCGACCATATCTTGTAATGCATTGGCTGGAATTACCACTCCTTAAACCATCAAGATAGAAGGACAAATCAAGAAGAAAAAGGTGATAATGTTGATTGATTCAGGAAGTACCCACAATTTTATTCATTGTAAGATAACAAAAGAATTTAATTTCTTCCTATATCCAGCACTAGAGTGTCAAGTGATGGTTGCAAATGGAGGAATGATAAATTGCTTTGGAAAGTGCCATAATATGAAGCTATCCCTGGGAGAATATGTATTGACTAGCCCAACGCTTTCCATTCCAATGGGAGATGCTGATGTTGTACTAGGAGCCCAATGGCTACAATCCTTGGGTACAATAGCTTTTAGTTTTCAAGAACTTTTCATGAAATTTTCTACGGAAGGAAAGGAAGTTCAATTAAGGGGTATTATAGGGAAACCAGGAAAGATAATAACCTCTAATGGCATGGAAAATATTCTAAAAAAGTAACAAAGAGGTGTAATTGCACAATTATGTTCGCTAGATGTTTCCACATAGAAATCATCTATTTCTCCAGATCTCCAAAAAGTCTTGGACAATCATTCCAAGGTATTTGAGACTCGCAAAGTTCTCCCACCTATTCGTGATCATGATCATGCTATTCATCTAATTCCATGAAGTGCTCCTCCAAACATCAGGCTGTACAGATATCCCTCTGCCCAAAAGAGTGACATTAAACTTATGGTTGCAGAAATGCTAGAGGCTAGTATAATTCAACCTAGTCAAAGTTCTTTCTCTGCTCCAGTAGTATTGGTGCACAAGAAGGATGGATCATGGTGCATGTGTTCGGATTATCGGGAGCTCAACAAGCTCACTATTAAAGATAAGTTTCCCATTCCTATCATTGATGAATTATTGGATGAATTGCATTGATCAATTTACTTCACCAAGTTGGATCTCGTTCAGGATATCATCAAATCAAGATGAAGATTGAAGACATTACAAAAACAACATTTAGAACTCATGAGGGTCATTATGAATTTTTTGTCATACCTTTTGGCCTTACCAATCCACCTTCTACATTTCAAGGTTTGACGAATTCCATTTTCAAACCGTTCCTTAGAAAAGTTGTGTTAGTATTTTTTGATGATATACTAATCTACAACAAGTCTTGGAAGGATCATGTTGAACATGTTGATAGGGTGCTACAACTATTGGAGGAGAAACAATTATATGCAAAAAGATCTGAATGTTTCATTGGAGTACAAGAGGTGGAATATCTGGGTCATATTGTATCTCATGAAGGAGAGAAAGTAGACCCTAGCAAAATGAAATCCATTAAGAAATGGAAAATCCCTACATCCATAAAGCATCTGCGAGGATTTCTCGGGTTGACAAGGTATTTTCGCAAGTTTGTTAAGAATTATAGGAGAATAGTAGCACCTCTAACAACATTATTGAATAAAGATGCATTTTCATGGAATCCAGAAGCAACAAAGTCCTTCAAACATCTTAAAGAGGCAATGTGCCAAGCACCGGTCTTAGCTACACCAGACTTCACAAAAACCTTTATTGTGGAATTTGATGCTTTAGGAAATGGAATTGGTGCTGTTTTAATGCAAGTTGAAAGACCCATTGCTTTTGAAAGTCGTCCAATCAAGGGAAAGTTTTTACACAAAGCTATTAATGAGAAGGAAATGTTGGGAATACTCCATGCACTTAAGAAATGGTGGCCCTACCTAATGGGAAGACACTTCAAGGTAAAAAAAGATCATGATATCCTTAAATACTTTTTAGAACAAAGATTATCCTTTGAAGAGCAACAAAAGTGGGTCACAAAGATGTTGGGTTATGAATTTGAAATCATCTACAAAAGAGGGAAGCAAAATGTGGTGGCAGATGCACTCTCAAGAAAGGATGAGTATGTGGAAGCATTGTTGTGCACCATTTCTATTATCCAACCAGATTGGATAAACGAAGCAAGGGAGGAATGGAAGAATGACAAAGAAGTTTGGGCACTTATTTGAAAGTTATAACAGGATTCCAGTACGTCTGATACATTTAGTTGGAAAAATGATTTGTTATGGTACAAAGATCGCTTATACCTCTGTAAGAATTCCCAGCTAAAACAAAATATTCTTATGGAATTGCGCACTTCTCCCTTAGGAGGGCACTCGCGATTTTTAAAAACTTACCACAGGGTTAAGAAGGATTTTTTTTGGGATGGACTTAAATCAGATATTCAAAAGTTTGTAGCGGAATATTTGCTTTGGATTTTATCATAGGTTTACCTAGGTCTGAGGGAAAGAGTGTCATCATGGTAGTAGTTGATAGACTTACCAAGTATGCAAACTTTTGTGCATTATCACATCCATTTAAAGCCAGTACAGTTTCTACAGCATTTATGGAAACAATTCAAAAGCTACATGGAAACCCAAAGATTATTGTAAGTGACAGAGATCCCATTTTCACTGGAAATTTTTGGATATAATTATTTTCTTGTCTTGGTACTCAGTTAGCTCATAGCTCATCTTATCGTCCTCAATCTGATGGGCAAACTGAGATAGCAAACAAATGTTTGGAAGGATATATTCGCTGCTTTGTATCTGATAAACAGACACAATGGGTCAAATGGTTGCCTCTAGCTGATTGGTGGTATAACACTTCCTTCCATACAACAACAAAAATGACCCCATTTATGGCACTTTATGGATATCAGCCACCATCTATCACATCATATTTAAGATAAAATTCTAAGGTTCAAGCATCAGAACATCACATCGAACATCAACAACAAGTCCTCCAAATCTTAAAGGATAACCTCATGTTGGCACAGAATAAAATGAAACAACAGGCATATCAACATCGCAGTGAAAGAAGTTTTGATGTAGGTGATTGGGTATTCCTATGGATACAACCATATAAGCAAATGTCTCTCAAGCAAGCTAAGAATGATAATAAATTATCACCAAAGTATTATGGTCTGTACAAGGTGTTGCAAAATATTGGTACTATGGCATACAACTTGGAGCTTCCTGCAGCTTCTCTATTGCACCCAGTTTTCCATGTTTCATATTTAAAGAAGGTTATAGGCGACAAGCTCCTATTTCAAACAATATTGCTAGAACTTGACGAGGAAGGAAAAATTACATTGGAACCAGAAGCAGTCACAGAAACAAGAACTCGACAACTACGAAATCGATCAATTTCGGAGTATCTTATCAAGTGGAAGAACTTATCCGCTGAAAATTCCACGTGGGAGGATGAAAATTTTATACAGAAGCATCCAAAACTACTCAAGCGTTGAGGACAACACTTTTGTGAAGGAGAGGGGCATGTTGGGTCCCCACAATACTAGTTATTACCCCATTACTATTGTAGTTGCATCCCTTATTAATATTGTTGTGCCCCTATTTTCCCCATATTGTTATTACTGTGCCCCATAGAATCCCTCTATTGTTATTTTTGTGGCTTTATATTATTATTGTTAGGTTGGCTAGGTTATGTTGTGACTGCTTAGAATCCTATATATAGAAAGGAGGTTTTTTCATTTGAATTATCAAAGAATTGTTCATTTATGTAATGTAAAGGAGGTTGCCAGCTCGAAGAGGCTGAATTTTAAGGTGTTGACCTATCTTTTATATATTTTTCTTGAGCTGGTTTCATAACAATACATGATACATGATACACTGGCATCAATGGGCCAAAAAGTGATACAATGATATAATGAGTCTCATATACATAATGATCCTGGAAAAAAGAGGTTGGGATTGGATACAGTAACATCTATTGATTTGAGTACATGAGACATAATGCCTCTCAAGATGACATGGTGAGGGAAAATCACAACCAAATAATTCCTCCTAAATAGGAAAGGGATTTGGAGATCTAAATGGACTATTTGAAGGAGATATACATGTCGTGGGCTCTACGATCAATAGAAACTGAGCCAGTCAAATAAACAGAACAGCATTTGAGGCTGGATCATAATATGCAGGCATCTGGGCATCTAGGGGGTTACCTGAAGGGCCAAGCCCTCATGAGGTCTAGAAAATATCACACACACCTGATAAATACTAGTATAATTTCCTGGATCACTGGACCATCAAGTGTATGATTATTGATCATATGATAATGAGTTTGAGTCGAGCACGTAAGAAAAACCGAACTCAAAGGGAAATTATTATTCCCTTTGCTTGATTGAGGCACCAAATAATAATGAAGGATAGAAAAGGGTATGCTAGAGTTGAGACAATGAGAATTCCCCAACAAGGCACAAGGGATATTGTAATGTGACTGATAGAATTACACTAGGGATGATGATAGAGGAAATAAGAGTGGTGGTGGACTGACGATCTCCCTTGTAAGAGCACAATAAGAATGGTTGACCTAGAAATGACTGACTCGATTCCAAAGGGGATGATCACTTACTTGGACATCAACTTTTCAGAGACAAGTCAGAATAACTAGAGGTGATATGTGAGAGGAATAGGATGAGTGCGACACAAAGATGGATGATGTACTATGACAGGACTTGATGAGACTTTGAACAAACTCCATGAATGAAGGGGTGAGTCATCTCAGATGCTCTGAACATGGTTGACTTTATGATGTTGCCACAAGGGAAAGGTCCAGAGGGGACAAAAAAATAAGAGTAAATAATGGTTACTCATGATGAAACTCGACACATAAGTCAAAAAGTGCAAAGGAAAAGTGGTACCAGAGTACAAGCAACTCATATGAAGAGATTCAATTTTGGTGGGCGACAAAGTGAGACCTCATGGAAAAAATGGTTTCTTAGCGAAGTTTCAAACTACCATAAATGAAGGGAGACCCATTATAGAGCCCGATGATAGCTTTCTAATGATGTTTATGGTTTTTTAAACCAAGCTACAGTTTTCTCATAATGGTCAATGGAAAACTTATAAAAAGGCTTCTTGCCCCCAAATCCAATTCATTTTCACATTGAGCTATTGGATAATTTGGAGAGGAGGAGAAGGCCCTAAATATTGGCGAGCTTGTAGTAGACAAATAAATCATCAGAATTCAGATTTGCGACTATTAGGTAGGTGGCCTAACCCTACTCATCATTTTCAATGGATTGATTTCCTGATTAGGGCTTCATTTAGTTGAGGGAAACCCTTTCTCTTCCCCATGGTTGCAATCCAACTATTGGGCCATTTTATGTGTTATGGGGTGCACGAAGGAGGTTGAAAAGTGTGCCCAACATATTTGTTTAGGGAAAACTACACCTTGGACCTAAGGAAAGAACAATGTTAGGGGTCTCTTGAAAGTTGAAGGTGAAGCCCAAAATGCATGTTATGATTCAATCGACAAAATATGATGGTATTTTGGAGATATGGTAGAGTTGAAGCTAGTATGGTGAGAAAATGAATTTTATGATCTTCAACCTAAGATTCAAGGGGATCAGGCAATTAGAGGGTTGTTGCAAGGCATGGGTTGCTTAAGTTCTTAGAGAAACCATTGATGAGGGTCGATGAGCCACTTTTATCACAAATTGTAGGCTATTGGGACCTAGATCAGGAGGTGTCTATGATACAAGGGCATAGGATAAAGATCACTATCCAAGCCATATATTTATTGACAGGGTTTCCACCCTTAGGGGTGGTGGGAGAGATACGTCTAGTGCTACCTCGTGGGAGGCATATTGGGGACTTTATGGATCATCGCTATGTACTAGGTACTTGGGTAAAGGACACAAGTATCCAAATATATGATTTGGAGAGACTTGAGACACATGCTACATCTACAGTGGTGGTGTGGATATTGGGTAACCATGCCTTTCACCGCATCATTAAAGGGCAGATGATGCAAGTAGAGAGTTTTTTGGGAGGGACCTACTATGAGTGGACCTAAATGTTTTTGACGTCATTGAAATGTCAGTTGGGTCATGAACCAATTATAACTATTCATTTGGGATAGGTTTGTGCTCATTCTTCTTTAAGAATATCCCCACCATCCTACCACATCTACAGATCCATGATGGGGCCCCATAGGAGCCCAAGATGTTTCGATGTGGAACGCTACTATGGCAGGCTAGAGGAGGAGTCAAACGTGTGTTTTGACCTATGTTTTGTGCTCATTGGGATTAGATTCCACTCTACATAGATGACTATCCCTATAGTGGTATGAAATTTCAAGGGGATCCTAATCTACTGCTTCCACTAGGACGAGCATGGGGGGTAGATGGTAAGTGATAGTTGCTATATTTTGATTGCATGTATAGTTTAGAAAATATGTGTATGTGGTACTGAGTTTCAAAATTGTGGCATGCAGATATAGCACCAGTGAAACTAGTAGGTATGCGGGATGATCTATAGCACTTGGGCCTATAGATTAGAGGGGATCAACAACACAACATAGGACAAATAGTGATGCATTAATGGAGGATCTCCGTCATAGGTTCAACTTGAATGACTGGTGTGATAGAGCATGGATGGCATGAGATGGAATATCAGTACATAGATGCATGTACGAGTCTCCCCTCTGAGTGACGAGTTATCATGAGGAACACAACTATGGAAGGTCAAGCAGTTAGAGACTTACGAGTTGGGGGAGTGGCCCCACTGGCATGGGACCCATTGAACCTCAGAATTACCCTCTCCTTGAAAATTTTTCTCACTTCTTTCCCTTGCTTTTCCATAAGAATACCCCCATGAATGATAAATGATAGACTTTGTATTAAGGAGGACATTAAACGATTGACATGTTATACTTTTATGTTTTTCTATTTGAATAAGTTTTTGAAAATTAGCTATAGAACATAGCCTATTCTGTAGCTAACTATGTGTTTCATATCTACTTCCGTGGTTTGGTAGGTTCTAGGTGTCAAACGAAGCCACATGGGCATCTCTCGAATCATCTCGACATGGATTCTATCCTAGTCACCCAACCCAGATCGATAAAAAAGCCAGTTCAAGGCCACAGTCAAAGGTGGAGTCAAACATATGAAACTCGAGAGCAATAGGACTCTTTATCCACTCTTCATGGTTAACTAATAAATCCAACAGTTATGTTGCAGTATTAACTCAGATCATCCACATGTGTTAACGGTTCAACCATCTTGCTCAAATTCAAGTCACCTATAGCTGATCAAACATTTACTCAGTTTTGTTGTGATACATCTAGACCACCTGTAGCTAATTTTCCTCAAAAGACAGTTATGAATATTTTCTTTTAAATACTAGTTGTACAGAACCGAGAGGGGTTCAAAGTTTTTGATGTATTAAGCTCAGACTTGTAGCTCTGTAATTTTAAACTTTTGTTCCTGTTTATAATATAAAGTCGTGTGTTGAACAATGCTTATTTGAAAGAGTATTTTCAACTAGTTAGCAGCTCAACCCAATTAGTTACAGAGGGCCCCTGCACTGAAGGAGGTTTTTTCTCATTTATTTTCTGTTTAGTTTTAATTTCATCATTTGATATTAGTAGTGTTTGTAACTTAGGTTGATTTATTGTAGTTTGATATCTTTTAGTTCTGATCAGTAGCATAATGTTAGAATTCAATTGTCTAGTCTTGTTTCTCCAATCCATTTCATAAAGGAAACGACTTTGTTTTTAAATAGAGTAAGGTTGAAATTAATGAGGATGCATTGTTGATTAGTTTATTCACTATTTTTGTTATTTATTTCCTAGTTTAGATTTCCAATGCACTATGTGAATGAAAATTTTTTGATCACCATTTCAAGCTGATATCCATCCTAAATTAAATGGTTAAACATTCACTTTACACAAGGGTTGAAAGCAATCAGTTACTTTCTACATGTTTTATTTAGTTCTTTAGACCGTAAAGTACAAAAAATTGCTTGTATTCCATCTCAAGAAAGCTATCTTTCAAAATTGAAGGTTTGGGTAACTAGAAGTACTCCAGTTATTTTCATTCTTTGTATTTATTTCAAGTTGCCTTACAAATTTACCTTTTAATTTTAAGAATTAGATTCATGACTTAGGATTAATGACAAGATAGGACGTATGCTTTGTTTTTCCTTCTTTTAACTCAGATTTTCACTAGTTCTAAGCTCTTGTTTCACCTTTAGGAAGTTTAGATTTAGCTTCTAATAGTTCAGATTGTACATAATTAGGAATCAAAGAACAGAAACCCCCAAAACCAATATAAAATGCAGAACAACGAAGTAAGAAGGGTTAACTAAGCACATATAGTGCACTACACTTCATCAGCTTATGAACCTCAGTTGATAATTTATGCAAGCAATTTAGGACACTAAATTGACTAAACATTTTGTTTCTGTTGCTGGGGAAGTGTAATTAGGTAACCTTATCTCTTACATTCAAAATGATATGCATAGAGAAAGAGACTCTAGGGGTAGATTTATAGCTAGAGGTATGAGTTCAATTCCTACAACACCACCTACTCCACGAAGAACAAGAAGAGATACACCTCCATCTCAAGCTCATACTCCCAGTCCTAGAACTCCTAAAATTCTAAGGTTAGAAATCCAATCAAAAGAATCACCTACTTCATCTCCCGAGGTAGTCCTAGAGGAGAAAAATCTTGGGTCTCCAACAATAGGAGTAGCCTTTTGCACCTCCAGAGGGGAGCACATTTTATTTGAATAATTAGGAATACCTGGTGAGGAAGAGGAAGTAGAACCTCTCTCCCATATTCCATTAATAGAAGAACCAGAGGAAGAGAAAGTAACCTTGCAGGTTGAACCTTATACTGACTCTGAAGAAATTATAATGGTAGAAGAGGGAGAGGATGGAGAATTCACACCGTTTGGAGAAGGAGGTAGAGGAAGAGGTAGAGGAAATAATGGAGGAGGTAAAGGAAATAATGGAGGAGGCAAAGGAAATAGGGAAATAGATAATTATTTTGGATTCCCTATAGTGGATGAAGAAACAAATTCCACAATGAAAAATATCTCACCTTTTTTCCTCCCAAATTTCCACGGGTTAAAAAGTGAGGATCCTGAAACATTTTTATTTGAGTTTGAAGTCTTGTGCAGAACCTATGATTACTTAGAAGACTCTCAAAAACTTAAGTTGTTTCCCTCAACATTGAAAGGAGATACTTTGAAGTGGTTCATGGGGTTAGTCACTTAGTCCATTAGAACATGAAATGACATGAAGAAAGCATTTTTGGATAGGTATTTGGATTATTGCATGCCTACCAATCACAACGATAAAGTGTTCAAAATGATACAAAGATAGGATGAAAATTTGGAGGATTTAATTGAAAGATTCAACTATAACTTGAAAAGAGCAAAGATGGACAATTTAGATGAAGATATCTTAAAGCTCTTTTATTAATAGCCATTAGAGATGAGTGGATATATATCCTTAACATGATGGGGAAGGGATATATCTTTCAATTCCCATTAAGTGAAATAGGAGAATTATGTGTTCATCTCTCAAGAGGGAAATCCAAAACTGGGAAAGGTCCAGGAGATCCTTCTCTTGTTAGAGTGAATAAGACTACAACTGGATCAATGAGTACGGAAAAAATTAGGAATATGCTTGATGAATTCAAAACAGATATTCTAGGGAGCCTTAGTTGTAGGAATTTACAGGGTAAGTTCCTCAGACAGAACACTAAAAGGACACCGCTCACAAAAAGATCACAAATCAATACACCAGTATTTTGACGTGGTTAAAACCCTCAGAGAGGGAAACAGTCCACGGCCTGCGCCAAC
>APFE031728093.1:1660-30829 GCA_000404065.3 Pinus taeda | reverse complement strand
ACACCGCTCACAAACAGATCATAGATCAATACACCAGTATTTTGACGTGGTTAAAACCCTCAGAGAGGGAAACAGTCCACGGCATGCGCCAACGTGGCTACTACAGGCAATTTATTAATAAAAGAATGAAAATTTACATAAGCTTCTCTCATGCACGGTGAACCTACAAATGACCCTCAATGTGCTTTAAAAAGAATTCATGGACCAATCGGGTGTCAAGCCACGGATCAAGTGTCGGTAATACCGAGGAGAGAATGAACCGTCGGATCACTACATATTGTGACCGTCGGATTGTAAGTTACAAAATGTACAACGGTAAAGAAACACACTTTACCTAACTCTATACCTAGCTCTATACTAGACCAAGTTGAACTTAACTATTTCCTATGTGTCGGAATATCCTAACATTAGTGAGCAAATAGACACCCTTAAGTTGCAAAACAAACAGAAAACCGACGCTGATGCTTTAGCTATTTTATGTCCCAAATGCAGAAAAAAAAAACACACTTTAAGAGAATGTCCTTTGGATGCAAAAATTATAGAGACTTGTATGATTTGTTCAAAAAACCATGAGACTAAGGGTTGTCCTTCAATTCCAAGTCTTAAGGCTATTTTTCAAGAAGAAACAGTTCCAAATTCAACAGAATCTCTTTGCTCTGTCTCTAGAAGACCTTGGTAGGGGCCACAAAATCAAGGATTTAACAATCAAATGTATCTTCGGCCCCCACCAAATTGGATTTCTTGGCAGCAACCTTGGCCTCAACCTCAATCTCAATCTCAACCTTGGGCTCAAGGAGTACAAAATCCTTATGGGAGATTTTCTCAATATTATCAATATCCTCCATCATATCAAAATTATCCAGATCCTTCCCCACACATTCCACAACAAAATCAACGGCCACAACTTCAAAATCAGAATCCTCAACTTTCACTACTATTTCCACAACAAAACCAAAATCCTCAACTCTTACTACTATTTCAGTAGAGACCAAATCAGCTACCTACCCAGCCATTACCAAACCCCAACAATAAAAATCCTCAGAATACTTACATGATAGAAGGACAAAAATTTCCAACTTAGATCACTCCTCTAGATCTCAATGATGTTCAACTAAGATCTGGTAGGATATTAGAAAAGGAAAGGCCTTCTGTAGTTATTCAAGAACTTGACAATTCTGAGGAAGATTATCTACAGCTCAATAAAAGTTTTAAGGAACATCTCTCCAAAACCAAAATACTAAAAATGAAAAACAGAAAGAACCAGTGACCTCAACTCCTATCATTGAGTAACCAATATCTACTTCTGCACCTCATTTTCCTGAAAGGTTACAGTTGATAGAGGAGTAGAAAAGAAGATTACATTGCCTAATTATGATTTTCTAGATGAATTGAAAAATGTCTGTATCAAAATCCATTTGTTACAAGCCATTAAGGAGATTCCAATCCTAGCTAAAACAATAAAGGAGTTGAGCATAAAGAAACTAGAAAGAAAAGCAAAAGAAACAAAAAGAATTCACCTGGTAGGAAAAATAACAGATATAATGATGGGAAAAATTGGCATACAAAAATATGTAGATCGAGGAAGTCCAATTGTGAAAACACATATCAATGGAGTTGAAATTCCGAATACACTGATTGCTTTAGGAGCAGCAATAAACATCATGAGCAAACAAACCATGGAACAACTCAAGCTTCCTAATCTTCTTTACACACCTACATTACTGCAGTTAGCAGATAGATCTATAATAAAACTAGATGGTGTGTTAGAAGATATTTCAACATCCTTAGATTCTTGGGAATATCCTGTTGATTTTATGATCTTAACCCCCAAGAACAATCTAGGAGGACATCCACTGATATTAGGAAGACCTTGGCTGGCCACAGTTGATGCTTTCATTAGCTGTAGATCTGGTGACATGTATATTTTTGATGGGAATTCAACAAAGAAATTCACTCTATATCCTCCAGCAAGAACAATCATAGAAATAGATGACAAAGAATTGATTGATGATGAAAATGACATTCAACCTCTCTTTACTATTTCGGACATTAGTGAAGATAGTAAAATCTTAAATACAATGGAAAATTTTGAATCATCTCCAAAATATGAACATGATCAATTTCAAGAAAAATCCAATATTGAATATTTTTCATCTAGGCAGATATCTCTTTATTCTATGGAAGAATTTGGTATCTCTACAATTGAAATCTTTCCAGGGAGAACAATGAACATAAACAAAAACTTGGAGAAATTACAACAAGAAAAGCTAATGAAGGCATTACAACAACATTCTGCTGCATATGCATGGGAATATACTGACATGAAAGGAATTAGTCCTAGGACTTGTATACATCACATCTACATTGAGGAAAATTGTACACCTATCAGACAACCGCAAAGAAGGATGAATCCACATCTTAGGGAAATTGTGAAAGAAGAGATGCAAAAACTGTTGAATATAAACTTCATTCACCCAATTTCAAATAGCCAATGGGTTTCCCCTTTAGTGATTATGCCTAAAAATAATGGTAAATGGAGGGTGTGCATTGATTATCGAGAATTGAATAAATCTACCCTTAAAGATCATTTTTCTTTACCCTTTATAGATCAAGTGTTAGATACATTAGCATGTAAGAAGTATTTCTCATTTTTGGATGGTCTTAGTGGTTATAATCAGATTCAGGTGGCACCTGAAGATCAAGATAAAACCACATTTACTTGTCCATGGGGAACCTATGCCTACCGAGTAATTCCTTTTGGATTATATAATACACCTGCAACATTCCAAATAGTAGTACTTGGAATTTTTTCTGATTTAATACATGATTGTGTAGAGGTATATATGGATGACTTTACAGTCTATGGGAATACATTTGAAGAAGCTTTGGAAAATTTGGAAAAGGTTCTTAAAATATGTAAGGAAGCAAACCTTTCACTAACCCATGAAAAATGTTTTATGATGTTTCGAGAAGGGATCGTTTTAGCACATCACATTTCAGGAGATGGAATTAAAGTTGATAAATATAAAGTTGAAGTCATCTCTAAATTATGAATTCCAAATTGCCAAAAGGACGTCAGAAGTTTTCTAGGATTTACAGGATACTATAGACGATTTATAGAAAATTTCACTAAAATAACATCCCCACTCTTCAAATTACTCACCAAGGATTGTGAATTAAATTAGAATCCTGATTTCTAGTTAGCATTTGAGACTTTAAAAACAAAAATTTCTAAAGCACCCATATTGAGAGGTACAAATTGGAAAATAAATTTTCACATTTCAACAGATGCTTCATATAAAACTCTAGGAATTGTATTGGGACAAAAAGATTTGATTCCCTATGCCATCTACTATACAAGTATTTGACTCCCACTGAGTTAAATTATACTGTAACTGAAAATGAATTTTTAGCTGTTGTTCATGCGATCAACAAGATCAAACATTATATAACATGCTATGAAACATTTGTTCATATAGATCACTCTGCAATTAGATACTTAATGAATAAACCTATTACTAATGGAAGAGTTATAAGATGACTATTAATCTTGCAAGAATTCAATATTATTGTGCTAGATAGACCTGGAAAACAAAACATAGTTGCCGATTTCTTGTCCAAAATTAAAAATATCAAAGATGACACTCTGGTTGAAGATAAGTTTCTTGATGAATATCTTTTTGCATTGACTACTCAGACCCCTTGGTTTGCAGATATTGCCAATTACTTAGTCACAGGGAAATTGCCTTCACATTTGTTTCCTGGAGAGAAAAGAAAAACCATTCAAATAAGTGTAAGATACTCATGGATCACTAATAAATTGTATAAAATAGGTCCAGATCTCATGATCAAAAGATGTGTGAGGGAAGATGAAATGCCTGAGATTCTTAAGGCATGTCATGATGAACCGTGTGGTGGAAACTTTGCTGACAAGAGGACAGCCTATAAAATCCTTTCTTTAGGATATTATTGGCCATCCATCTTCAAAGATGCCAAATAATATGTCAAGAGGTGTGACAACTTCCAAAGGGTAGGAAAACCTACTCCTTCAAATGAAATTCCACTACAAATTCAAGTACTCATTGAACCTTTTCAAAAATGGGCCTTGGATTTTGTTGGACCAATTAATCCCCCATCTAAGCAAAAGAAGTATATATTTGTATGCACTGATTATGTCACTAAATGGGTAGAGGCTAAAGAATTACCTTTTTCTAATGAAAAATCTATAGTTAATTTTCTTTTTGAGGACATATTCATTAATTTTGGTGTTCCAAGAGAAATTGTGATAGATCAGGGATATCAATTTACACCTAAAATGGTGAAGGGCCTTGTGGAAGATTACAAGATCAAACATAGGAAATCTACTCCCTATCATCCACAAGCAAATGGTCAAGTTGAATCTACAAATAAGGTGATTGAAGGAATTCTCACTAAGACTGTGCATCTACATAGAAGAGATTTGGAAGAAAGGATTCTTGAAGCCTTATGGGCTTATAGAACTACGTGGAGGAACACAAAGGGACATACACCCTGTGAACTTGTTTATGGGAAACAAGTCTTGTTCCCTATAGAGTTTCAAATCAAACCTTCAAGATGGTAGTACAATTGGGACTGGATTTATCAGAGGCATAGAAACATAGATTGGAGCAACTCAATGAACTTGATAAAATCAGGCAAGATGCAGTTCAAAGAACTAGTATAGTCCAAAAACAGAGGGATAAATGGCATGACAAATATATCAAGGAGAAGAAGTTTCAAGTAGGAGATTGGGCATTGCTGTTCGATTCAAAGTTCAAAGATTCTCAAGGGAAGTTTCAAACTCATTGGCTTGGGCCATATGAGACTGAAGAAATATTTAATAATGGAGCAGTAAGGATAAGGACAATAGATGGAAGAAAAATACCTCTTCTTGTGAATGGTCATCGGTTGAATATATATCAGAAACCAATTTCAAGAGAGGAGTTCATTCAGATTTTCCAAAATAACTCTGAAATGAAGCTAGTGATGAAGAATTCTTCTTCTCCACTAACTTAGTCTTTATTTTTCCTAAAAAAATGATAATATATATATATTAATATATATATATATATATATATATATATATATATAATAATATATATATATATATATATTATAATATATATATATTATTGAGTTTGGAAACCAATCATTGATTGACATACTTATACAAAGAATATAGGGTGAAAATCAGAGATTTCTGACATCCTATATTTTCCATTTCCTTTATGTAATAAGTAGTGACAAAAAGCTACATTTATTTGTAGTTTAGAGTCTGCAAATTCATAGTCTCATTCCATCTCATTCTATTTTCATTTTATTTTACAGTTCCATTTCATCTCACTATCATATTGCATTTACATTTTATTTTTACAGTTTTACTCCATTTCACCCTATTTCCCATTTTATTTTACATCTCGTTTCATCTCACTGTCATAACCCATTCCCATTTCATTTTCACACTCATATTCCATAGCCATACTTCACTTTTCCTTCTTTTCACATTCTACAGTTGATTCCATTCTACAGCTAATTTGATTTTGCAGCTACAACTTACTTATCAGCTCTGGCACAATTGTACAGCTCACAAATAAATCATGAACGCAAGAAAATTGAAGAATCAAGTTTTGGAGATCAACCATGCTAAAAGTACCTACGGATCAACAACAAAAGAATTATCAAGAAAAAGGTTAAGTTCTAAAGGTAAAATGAAAAATTTATTTCAAACAACAAGTTACAAACACAAGTCACGTATAATATGAATGATTGTATGTCTCCTTAACAAGTCATCATTTGATTTTATTTCCACTTCATGATACCACATCCCCACCACATCTTCCACATTTGGTACCAAACGGTCTATAATAATTTCATCATACCACACCTCCGCTACACTCTCCATACTTTGTACCTAAACGGTCCCTAATAACTCCATATGTTAATGGTCAAAACTACAATGTGACCAACGTATTTACGTCTCTCTAAGCCCTCACTGTCTACTTATTCCACGCAAACCCATAGTTCTTTTTCACCATACCCGTAGTAAATCCATTTCATAGACCAGGAGAGTAATTCTGAAGGTTAGAAAATTCTATGAAACAAAAGCTATGGGACTCATTGTCAGGATAGAGCCAGTAGGAACAAAATATATGGAAGGATACCCACAACTCAAGGAGATGATGCAGAAGGCTGGATGGCTGAAATTTCATTGAAAAATTTGATGGCTATCACAAAGAGATCACAAAATCTTTTGCTAGATCATTCGATGGTATAGAAGTAGAAATTGGAGACATTAAGTTTGCAATAAAAGAATCTTACATAGCAGAGGCTACAGAACTGTCAAGACCTGTTGAGAGATGGTTCAAAAATAAGGGATTTCATAGTGAATCATGGAAGGTAATCCTGAGGAACCCAGGTATGGATGTCTCTGTGTTTAGAAAAGGAATTCCTATTTCAACACTTAAAAATAAATGGAGAAGCATGCTTTTGATATTACAGAAATTCATTACCTATGAGGGGAGATTCGGTTGCATGTATGTCTATCATATACATTTATTGATGAACTTTCTAGAAAATGGAGACATCAACCTCCCTTTCTTCCTTCTAAACAATTTAAGGAAGATGGATTCAAAGGTACATAAGAGATTCGAATTCATAGACGTAACTATGTACCATCATGGGTTGGTAAAAATACTGGTTGAGTTTCATTTGAAAAGAATAGGAGATACTTGGGAAACTTCCTGATAAGAGACTATTTCCAAGAGGCACCATAATCACTTGAAGAGGGTAATGTCAGAAGAGTAGGAGGAAAAATACTAGCATGACCATTCAAAGCAAACCCGAGTCCTCCACACAGAAAAATGATGAAGAGCTAGTCTCTGAAAAATTGACAGAGATCGGGCAACAAATCAAGCAAAAAGGGAAGATGAAAAAGAAAGCTGGAGGAATTACAGGAATCAAACCTAAATGTTCATGACAATAAGATGATGAACAATTAATATCTAAAAAATTGACAGAGATTAGGAAACAAATCAAGAGAAAGGAAAAGATAGGAAAGGAGAAAAAGGGTACACAGGAGGAGAACATAAGATCTCTACAACTTAGAAGGAGCTCTAGACTCTGAGGTATGGTTAAGAAGGTATCATCAAAGGGAACAGAGTTCATAAATCTAGAAAAAGAAACCCCAGTATCATCTCCTGATAATTTTTCATTTACACAGTCCTCAAAACTCTCCTAAACAGTATTTTGAAGGTAGCCCCAGTAGAGGATCTCCAGGCATAGACCCAGTGCAACAACAAATTTATGATTATATAGAACCATTGGAGAAAAAAGTGCCTCAATGGATCCAAAATCCTTAGCTAATCCATAAATCTTTGTCAATCCACAAGAACCTCTAATTAACTCTCTCAAACAAGAAATCTATGAGTTAGAGATATTGAACAGACACATCAAGAAAGAAAATGAAACCCTGAGAGAACAAAGTAAATTGGATAAAGCTATTCATGATAATACAATACTGCACCTAAGGCTATGGTACAAGAAGAATAGGAAGTTGAATATGAAGAATAGAAACTTGAACAGAACATTCATCAACCTTAAATACTGACTTCTCATGAAGAAACCCAGGATGGCAGTCACTTCAAAGAGGAGCAAGAGAAGAAAATTAGATGTATTAGCAGAGGTGTCTGAGCAAATGCAATAGGAAAGAAGAATTCAAATTTTTGGAAAAATTGCATGTGGACATGCAATGATTTTGTAGTGGGGGTATGTTGAACCTCAAAATGACCCTCTCCTTGACAACTTTTGCACTTCTTTCCCTTGTTTTTCCATAAGAATACAAATCCCCATCAACGATAAATGATAGAATTTGTCTTAAGGAGGACATTAAATGATTGACATGTTATACTTTTATGTTTTTTCTATTTGAATAAGTTTTTTCAAATTAGCTATAAAATGTAGCCTATTCTACAACTAATTGTGTGTTCCGTAGCTACTTCCGTGGTTTGGCAGGTTCCAGGTGTCAAACGAGGAAACCGGCCACATGGGCATCTTTGGAATCACCTCGACATGGATTCTCTATCCTAGTCACCCAACCCAGATCGATAAAAAATCCACCTCAAGGCCACAGTCAAAGGTTGAGTCAAACATATGAAACCCGGGAGAAATAAGACTCATTGTCCACTCTTCGTGGTTAATTAATAAATCAAACAGTTCTGTTGTAACATTAACTCGGATCAACCACTTATGTTAACGGTTCTATGCAACCATATTTCTCGAATTCAAGTCACCTGTAGCTTATCAAAATTTTACGCAGTTCTATTGTGATACGTGTAGACCACATGTAGCTAATTTTCCTTAAAAAACAATTATGAATAATTTCTTTTAAATACCAGTTGTATAGAACCTACAGGGGTTCAAAGTTTTTGATGTATTAAGCTCATACTTGCTGCTCTGTAATTTTAAACTTTTGTTCCTGTTATAATATAAAGCCATGTGTTGACCAATGATCATTTGAAAGAGTATTTTCAACTAGTTAGCAGCCCAACCCAGTCAGTTGCAAAGGGCCCCTTCTCTGAAGGAGGTTTTCTTTTCATTTGTTTTCTGTTTAGTTTTAATTTCATTATTTTTGTTTAGCAGTGTTTGTAACTTAGGTTGATTTCTTGTAGTTTGATTCCTTTTAGTTTTGATTAGTAGCATAATGTTAGAATTCAATTGTCTAGTCTTGTTTCTCCAATCCATTTCATAAAGGAAATGACTTTGTTTTTAAACAAAGTAAGGTTGAAAGTAATGAGGATGCATTGGTGATTAGTTTACTCACTATTTTTGTTATTTAATTCCTAGTTCAGATTGCCAATGTATTGTGTGAATGAATGTTTTTGATCACCATTTCAAGCAGATATCCATCCTAAACTAAATAGTTAAACATTCACTTTACACAAGGGTTGAAACCATCAGTTACTTTCTGCATGTTTTATTTAGTTCTTTAGACCATAAAGTACAGAACATTGCTTGTATTCCATCTCAAGAAAGCTATCTTTCAAAATTGAAGGTTTGGGTAACTAGAAGTACTTCAGTTAAATTCATTCTCTGTATTTATTTCAACTTGCCTTACAATTTTACCTTTTAATTTTAAGAATTAGATTCATGACTTAGGATTAATGACAAGATAGGACAGATGCTCTGTTTTTCCTTCTTTTAACTCAGATTTTGACTAGTTTTAAGATCTTGGTTCACCTTTAGGAAGTTTAGATTCATCTTCTCATAGTTCAAATTGTACATCATTAGGAATCAAAAAATAGAAACCACCAAAAACAATATAAAATAAAAAACAACGAAGTAAGAAAGGTTAATTATGCACATACGGTGCACTATACTTCTTCAACTTATGAACCTCGGCTGATAATTTATGCAAGAAATTTAGGACACTAAATTAACTAAATAGGACTCACCAGAGGATAGTGATTAGGAATAGGGGCATAGGTGCCCCTATTTTGTATGTAAGGTGATAACATGTGATGAGCATGTCAGATGTATTTATAGTAGTTGACTTCAAACACTATATGATGGATATTTTGTTACATAATATGGCTATGCATCATTTTGATGATGTGGTTCACCATTTGTTTGTTTTGTGGACTCCTCCTTGTGTATGCATGTGATAAATGACAATCTAGAATATTGTTTGCAATGGTATCTACATAGTTATTTTGGGATCTAGGACATGATTAAATGAAATGGATTCAAATTCACTTACCAAAATCTTAAATCATAGATATTTTCTAAATAGGATATGATTATGCACATGATAAATGCCATTTAATTGCATGACATGTAGTAAGAAATTGAGAAAAATATGGAGGTTAAGGATGTGATGATCAAGGGCATCAACTAACAAACCTATCAATGCATCATATTCATCTTGATTATTGGTGGCAAATCCAATGTAGGCACCATTGGAGAGGACTAATTAATGCAAAGCAGAGAAAATGGCCCAAACTGCTAAGGTTAGATTCTCGGAGAAGCGACTCACACCATTGGTGTAACCGACATATGGTGTCGATGATGGATCAAATTGAAATGCACAAGAAGACAACGAATGAGATGATGGAATATGAGACCTACCTAAATGGAAAAAAAAAGAAAAACAACATGCATTTCAGTGGGAAATAATATGGATATAATTTCTTCAGGTATAGTGCATTGCAAGGGTTAGGGAGAATTTCTTGTTTTGGGCCCTCTAAAAGATATGCCCACTTTCCAAAAAACTTAAGAATGATAAAAGGACCATGCCATAATGGTTTGAACTTCCCATGGCCTAGGAAATTGTGAGATTGGTCATAGACAAGAACAAGGTCACCTTCATGGAAGGTGTGAGGGTGGAGTTTACAATCATATTGGACTTTGGTGCACTTTTTTTCCATTTCTATGGTTTGCAAAGCAACATGAAATTCTTCATTGGCACACTCTATTATGATGAGTCTTTTTTCTAAGGGTTGGGTGTTCAGGAGGAGTTTGACACTAAGGTGGAGGGAGGAGATTTCAAACTCGATAGGTAAGACTACCTCTTGTCCATAAATAAGGTGAAAAGGAGTGAACCCAGTGGAAACATTGAAAGAAATTATATAGGCCAACCACATAAGGAATAACATAAGATACCAGTTGGTTTTGTGTTTGTTCACCATCTGCCCAAGCATAGTTTTGTGAATCTTGTTAACACCTTCAACTTGTCCATTTCCGTGGGGATAATAAGACGATGAATATTGGTGCTCAAAACCCAACATTAAGGATAGCTCATGTGAGATCTCATATTCAAAGTGTGGCCATGGTTGAAAACAAATTGTTTGAAAAACCCAAATCGAACGATGACATGGTTAAAGAAGAACATGGTTGCAATAGTTGCAGTGTTATTAAACGTAAAAATGGCTTCAACCCATTTGGTGAAATAGTCAAATTCCATGACAATATACTTATGTTTATTAGGAGATGGGGGTCAAAACTCCAAAAAATCGATGGCGCATTTGAAAAAAGGACTAGTGGTGATGATAGAATGGAGGGGAGAAGGTGAAGCTCATGCCTTTGGGGCATATAACTAGAAATTGGAACAGTGTTTGATTGCATCAATGCAATCTCTAAATAGAGAAGGCCAATGTATCAAGTATGGATGATTTTCTTGGCAGTGGCCATTCTAGAGAGATGAACACCACAAGCACCATCATGACAAGCATTGAGCACTTTGTTGGCTTCAGCATGGATGAGACAACAACGTTGGACATTGTCAATGTCACAATGATAATGATCTTCACCAATGAGGATGTAATGATGGGCTTGATGTCAAATGTGTCATTGATCATCACAAGTGAGATGTGGGGAGAATCTTTTGGTTCCCAAATAGGTGAGAATGTCACCATACCAAGGATCATCAAAGGTTATAGAGAACAAGTGTTCATCTGGAATGTCATCATTTATGGGTGGATATGGCACACCAGTAGGAAAGTTAGAGATGAATTCATAGAGGGATAAAGCTTTCTTACTTTTAGGCATAAAAAATTCCAGATCAAATTCTTGTATTATAACGATCCAATGGGCATACTTCCCATTCACGATCCATCGAATCAAGAAGGAGGACATCGGGTTGAAATTAGTCACAACCTTGGTGGTACGTGTAAGGATGTAATGATGAATTTTCTGGACAAAGAACACGAAAACCAATGCCAACTTCTCCTCACGGGAATAGGACACAGGGGTTCCATTAAGGTTCTTACTAACATAATATATGACGTATTCATTCCCCGTTTCATCTTCCTGTATTAAGACGCTGAAAACCAAAGAGGTGGAGGACGAGACATACAAGATGAAATATCTCTGAAAGTTAGATGGGCTAATTAATGGAGCATAAGTGAGAGAAATTTTAAGGGAATCAAAGGACTATTGAGTTTTATCATCCCAAACAAATGGAATTTTAGATCAAATGATTTTGAGAAACCCATGAGAAGTGGTGGTATAGTTAGGAACAAATTGATAAAGAAAATTGGATTTACCTTATAGGCTCTACAACTAATGAAGGTTGTGAGGAGGAGGAAGTTCAATAATGGCTTGAACTTTGAGAGGGCCAAGGGTGATTCTAGTTTTGGACGTGATGAAGCCAAAAATCTGACCGACGAGAACACAAAATACACACTTAAGGTGATTGAAACGAATGGTATACTTGTGACATCGGAGGAAGTCGATGTGAAAATCATCAGGGTGTTGTGACTAAAGCTTGGAATGCATTGTGGTGTTGTTGTGATACCCAAGGATAATGTGAACTAGGTCATGAAGACAATAGGACATGGCATGCTAAAAATTGGTCCCAACATTCTTCAAACTAAAAGGCATAACCTTATAAGAAAAAGTTCTCCACAGACCAGTAAAGGCAATTTTAAGTTGATGGGAAAAGTGGATACATATCTAGTTGTACTCCAAGAATCCATCCATGAAGGAAAGGACCTCATGTCCCACACACTCATCAATGATTTGGTTGATGAAAGACATGGGGAAGTTATGTTTGGGAAAGATTTGTTTAGATTACGAAAGTCCATGTAGACATGAATGGTGCCTTGTTTTTTCAAGACGGGAATAGGGTTGGACACCCATGTGGTGTACTCAATGGGATAAATGAATCTAGCCTACTTGAGCTTATCGATTTTATCTTTAACAAAATCAAGATTGGAAGGATGGATATGCCATTCTTCTGGAAGACGAGAATGAAAACGGGCCATGTATTGACATGTTGTTCAAAAATTATGGGATCAAGTCCACGATTCATAGAATAAGACTAGGGAAAAACACCACAAAATTATTTGAATAACTCAGTGTAAGCCTCAATTTATTTTGGGGTACATTGTGCCCCGAAGGTGATATTTTATTCAAGCCTTGGTTTGTTTGAGATGTTAATGCTGATGGTATGTGAAGTTTTTTCCATATTACCTTCCTCGAAAGCATCTAGTGTAGGAATGGGATTTTTGAACAAATCGACCTCAACATGGATGAAGTCTTTGGACTCCACATGATATTGATCATGGGTTTTCTATAGAAGGAAGTACAACCGATGATGCATATCATCCGAAGGATAATTATGGGTGGTCATGGCTTCCATGGTGTCTTCACAAAAAATAAATATGGGAGGACAGGAGGAAGAAGGACAACATGATGAAGATGAACTACCTAAATCATTGTCATGAGATACAAGGTTCACATGTGCATTGTCAGAAGGGTTGGACGAATGAATAGTTGATGTGACAACCACTGATGTTGATACCAAAGTGCCTTCCGAATAAGGTTTGAAAGAATTACAATAGGAAACTCCTAAAGAGTTTGAATATATCAATCCCATGGATGGAGAATAGGAGCTAAACTATTTGTCATCTCGACATCAGGAAGGGGGATCACAATGGTGGGTTGAGAAACCTCCTATCTTGGTGAAATATTAGGGTCTAAATCTACAGGCATAGGGGAAGTAGATTCACTACGAGTGACATCTAAATCACGAAGCACTTGAAGTGTATCAAAAAAAAAGTTTTCAAAACGGGGATAGTGATGGGAATAATGTCCATACTTATCGCAAAAAGCACAAGGGTGGTTCATGCGTAAGGTTTGATTATTCTTGGTAGACTCAGGTAAAGTAACATGGAGTTTAGGAATTTTAGAGTTGGAAAAAGTATCATAGATCACATTCTTAATATGAGGGAGGTCAAGAAAATTATTGGTGGCATGCTTAACAACATCACACAAAGCACATGGAGGAGAAGGTTTTGGTGGTTTAGGAGGAGTGGGAGTTGCTCAGGTTATTTTGTCCTTACTTCCATTTTTTTTAGTGTTTCCCCCTCACCAGATGATTTCACAATAGGAGTGGCCTCTTGTTGAGGTTTCCATGGAACTGAAGCAAAGGAAAGGGGTGGTAGGAACTGATTGGATGGAAGTCAGTTCCATATAAGGTTTTATTTGGTTGGGAGGAGTGTTTGTAGGAGGATCAATGTACCATACTAGGATCCTTGAGGTGATGTTAGAAAGAGTCAACATAGCCATTAGATGAATAGAAAATATTCCTGGTGGTAGGAATAAGAAAGATATTTGACTGAAGGGGTAATGACCTGGAGGAACACCTCCTAGGTGGGAGAGACCTGGATGAACTGTTCCTGGTTGGAAGAGACTTAGAGGGAAACCAACGAAATATATGTAGCCTGAAGGAATTATTCTTGAAGGACAAGTTGAGTAATGGTGAGGGAGTTGTAGAGGCGTTGGCTACTGGGAAGATGTACCAAATTTCTTGCCAGTGGCTCGTGATTCTTGAAGCATGCAACACTCGAAGATATAGGCTCATAAGGTTTAGGATGTAGGCCTTAATAAGAGCCAAGTAGCATGGAATATTTATAGAATATAGTGGAAAAATCGGTAAGGGTAGGGGTGGTATTATTTATAGTCATCGTTGAAATAGTGGTACGAGGAGAGGTTTAAGACTGAGGGTCGTAGTAATTCAACTAATCAATAGTGACGACCTCTCCATTATGAGTGAATTACATCTCATGAAAGATAGAGGATGTGACATCTGACATGGGATATGTGTATCTATGACCCAATAGGATGTTAGAATCTAAAGGGGTGTCGATGAATTTGATACCAATCAAGATCATCTTGCCAAAAACAGTGATGGGGAAATTGTGATATAAATCGAGGGGCTATGAGGGGTGACTGCCCCAAGCATGAAGAGTGATAGTGGATGGTGACAAGTTAGGGGAACCAAGTTTCTTCCAGACACTAGCATCCATCACATAGGTGGAGGTACCTTCGTTGATGATACACCATTGAACATTGGCATTCTTTATGGATAATGGTATCTAAAATACAATAGATGAAGGGAGGGGGGGATGTTTCGCTTTATTAACATCAAGGATGATCAAACGATCATTAGAAGGAGCCACACCACCTAGATTAGATAGTAGATCTTTATGTTTGGATGGGCATATATGGAGGACTTCTAACATTGACATGGTGGTGACAGATTGTGTGAAGTCATCTACTATACTGTACGTATCGACACATTTAGAAGAAGCAATATTTTGACGTAATGGACGTTTGGTGATTTTAGGTGAACCTCCACCTTAGGTGGAGGGATCTGTAAGGTACCATTTTGTGATTAGATCAATGGAACTCTTAGTTTGGGAATTAGTCTCTAAATTATCAAGAGGATTTTCATATTCGCACGACTGAGTTTGATGTCTCTAGGATTCATCATGAGAATATGGAAATTACTATTGCTAGGTTGCGAAGGTTGGGGTATGGAGGATTATGATCGGGTTGAGTGGCCACATATCCGTGATAAGGGAATGGATTGGTAAACATTTCCAGCTACAAAGAAGGAGGAGGAGGAGGTGGTGCCATGGGTCCAGGTCCTCTAGGAGTATCTATTTAGGCTTCCCATGCCTGACACATCTGAGGTAAAACGAGATATTCATGATTATAATGGTAATAAGTCTCACAACAAGCACAAGGTTTATTAGTTCTAAGAGCTTTGTTCTACTTGGGTGAGTTGCTCAGTTGCTAAGTGGTAGGATTAGACTAGTCACCCTTATTAGCATTAGGTTGTCTACCTTGGTTTCCTTGGTTACCTTGAGGTTGTTAATTATGGTTTATCTTCCCCTTGTTTCTTCTCTTGGGGTTAGGGGGAATGGTAGTGCTTTGTTGAGCATACAATTGACTACGTGGAGGTGTTTCTGCTATGGTAGAGGTGGTGGAGGAATGGAAGGTTGAGGTGTTAGTGTCGTTGGGGGTGGAGCACTTGACCGTGCATAGGGATAATATGGAATTGTGACAAAATTCTGGTAACCAGGTTGAGTAAAAACTAGCCCTGGAATTGGATGATGCGAATGGGGAAATGCATATGATGTTCTTGCACCTTGGTAAGAATTTTTGTGCGAACAATTAGAAGGGGGATAGGTGTAAGTGAGATTGGTCCACCCCTGGGTTTGACCATAAATCATACAAGGTTGAGAATATAGTGATGGATGAGGATGGGAAAGGGATCCAGTGATACCATCAGTAGCATGAGATGCCCCCGATGTAGAAGCTGCACCAGAAAAAGGCAGGTCGGGTATGACAATATAAACATAACCTAACTATGCATAGATCAGATCATATTTCAAGCCTATCTAGAGGGATTCTTTCTCAATTTGAGGGAAGTGAGAGGCAACATATTTATTTATGGGGGAAAAAAGGGTTCTTAAGAACCAATCCATATACACATGGTATTCAAACTCAGGGGCTCTATAAATGCTCCTCCTTCTGCACCATTCTTGTACATGGTCAGAAAGGAGGGTGGCAGAAGTTTGACAAAAATAGGTCAATAGTTTGGTACTAGGGTCATATTGAAGAGGTAATGGGAAATACAAAAGACAGGAATTGGAAAGAGTCACAAAGGTGGATGATGAGAGGCATGTGGTTGATCGACATACCACTTGGAAGTAGCTCTAGTTAGGGTGTGTTGGAAGAGATGAAGAAAAATGGAGTACTTGGTAATGGAATTTGATGAGAACCACATGTGGAAAGAGAGAACATGATTGGGGGGGTATTATTCAAGATTACATTCAAAATTGGGAATGTATGAAGGAAGTTCGGTGTGAATGGGAGGCTATTTATAGTTATGGGAAGGGGATCATTGATGAGATGGATTAAATATGGAAGGCTCAAACCAGCTATTTAGAGAAGAAATGGTAGAAGTGGTCATACCTAAAGATTCTCTTCCTATAGGGTTAACTTGGTTAGGAACTTCAGTTTCCACCACCGATATTAGCACCTGACATGATGGTGATGTAGGGATGGGAAGATGCAAAATAAGAGGAAGAGCTAGAAGAATCAGAAGAACTAGATTCTATATATGGACTCAGAGGAGGAATAAGAAGATGAATCCTAACTCATCAAGTAGTAATAAGAGGATTTCCAAAAGGAAACTTGGGGTGAAGACCACGAATTATTTGGGACATACACCTCAAAATATTAAAGGGGTGATAGTAAGGGAAAGGAGTAACAAGAAATAAGAAAACACCTAGTGTAGTGGTGCCAAGTGTAAACTAACTATAATAATATGCTACTCTAATCCAAGAAAACATTTCCTATTAAAGAAAAAAAACGACATCTGGACTAAAGGTGATCTAAACCCTCAAACAAGTCCTAGTTATACTGTTTTATATGGCCTTCCAAGAGACTTCTTACTTGAAAAAATCTGATCCCTGTAAGAAGAGTTGTCTAGATAAAGGTGGGGTATAGCATCGACTACTTTCCCATAGCCACTCCTATAGACTCTCTTCCTAAGATTTCCCACAAATGTTACCTTTACCCCACGGGGGCAGTTGAGTTTTGGGATTCTGGGTAGTCAGTCACTGGTATGGAATTCCTTACCACGAGTTGGGTAGCCTCAATGAGAACCACTCATACCATGACCTAAGCCTAATCCCCTCTGAATATGGTCTCTAGCCCACGTCAGCTTTGGACTGTGGAATGATGAAGAATTTTAAGCTCCCTAAAATTGCAAATTTAAATGTCTCAATGTAAGAGATCAATGGGTGTTACTGGAATCATGTCCCACTGATTCTACACCTCACTATAAATATTGTTTTGGACCTAGTGCTCAAGTGGGCTTAATTTATGTGATTTAAGTTATTATTATGGTGGAGTATTTCAAGTCTTGGCTTGGTGGCTAAAACCAAACTCACGTTCTCTTTAGGTGAGCATGTGTGAAAAGTGTGTCAAGTGTACGAGTTAATTAAGCATGTTTTGATGCTGCTAATGCTGCTAAAAATAAAGTGCATAAACTGTAAACAACACTGAAAATGAACAATAAAATGAACAACAAATTAAAGCACACAAACCCCCACCCAAAAAGGTAATCAAGAACCAAGAAAAATTATGGAAAACAAGCATCTCAAAGACACAAAAATGGCCACAAGATCTATTTTATAAGGGATCTAACAACAAAAGTGTGCTAAAAGTGACACATAAAGCTAGCAAAAAATAGAAGTGAAAAATGTTGGAAAATGGTAGAAAACAAGCTGCAAATGGGAGGATGCTCAAGGGGATCCTAAAGAGGGAAAAATATTATGAAGGAAATGAAGTGCTATAAAAACCATCTTAAAATCCTGTAAAAAACATGGAAAAAGAACTAAAAAACAATAGTTGAAAATCGTGGACACTAGACTCCTCAACTCAACAATTCTTGTCCTAAATGATAGAGATGTACTCTAAACTCTAGGGGGCCTTTTCCTTCCTTAATAATAAATATACTAAGTGGATCTAAGTCTAAAGGTGACTAAGAAAATAATAGAAACCATTCCTGACACACATACAACAATCTTGAAAAAAATTGAAAAAAATAATTTTTTTTGGAAAAAGTGTAGGGCACAGGTTATGATCGGAAAAAGTGCGTCCGGATGTAGATAACATGCCAAAAAGTGTGTTCTACATCATAGGTTCTGGGAAAAAAAGTGCTCTATGTTCCTAACTCTTTTGCTTGGCAAATTTGTTCCAGATTGTGTCGTCTCCTATCCGGCTAGTATCTGTAACCTGTGAAAAGCTCACAAAAAACCCAACAGAAGCAAGAAATTTATAGAAAATAAAAGAAATATAAAAATAGAAATTGAGAGAAATAAAAAATCTAGAAAAACACTGGAAATGAATCAAACAATAGTCACCAAGGTTTTGAATCGCTACAGCAGTGGAGTCACCATTTGTTAATATGAAGTATTTTATGAAAGTGAGCGAAAATGCCTTCACATAAGTTATATGTGACTTATAACCCTAACAACAAAATATGGTTGTGTCTATGCTTCAAATCTGCAGCAAAATGTTGGAAAAACCTTGCAGAAAAATATAACATGCAAATAGAAACATATAAAAACAAACATATAAGTGAAACAACCAATTTAGAATATGAATGATGAATTTTATTAATCAAGAACAATACACCTAATAAGGAGTGATTGCAGAATTGGATTTGTAGGTCCCCCTCCATGGGATGGGTCCTTCTTGACCTTGCGCTTGAACAATATGTTTCTCTCTCTAAATATGTGGTATGCAATGGGAAAAAATAAAAAAAGGATGCTTGAACTCAAGTGGGAGCTCAAATGCCATGAGATGATAATGGGGATGATGAAAATGGTCATGGTGAAGAAAGGAGAGAAAACCTTCTATTTATAACAAAATTTTGGAATATATTGAGAATTAAAAGATAATAAAATATTATTGATTAAATCAAAATCTAACTGTTGTGAATATTTTATTATTTTTTTGAGAGGGAAAAGATATTCAAAATGGTTATTAATCTTTATTTAGAAAGTGGTTAACATAATTAACATATAAAAATGATTTATTAATCACTTTGAGAGAATTAAGACAAGTATAAATTTGAAATAATGATTAAATAATGATTTAGCAATTAGATAAGGAAAATGGGGGATAAGTATGGAATAATAAATACATAACAATTTATTTAATTATTCTTAAGAGGTTTTTGGATCGAAATGAGAAATAAGTTAAGAAAATGGTTTACTAAATTATTTCCTATGGTGAAAGTGGGTTTTACGATGGTAAAATGCATCCTACATGGTGTATTTTGATCAACCTAGTAAGAAATGGCCAGGTGAACATTTTTTAGGTGATAACAATTAAGATGCACATAGACCACTATGCTAAAGGAAACACTTCAAAATTTCAATAAATAGAAGACAAACCTATTCTAACTTTGCAGGAAAATAAATCACTGAAACATAACGTATTCTATTACAGAGAATTAAATGACATAAAGGAAACCCTAATCTCATTGCATGTAAGTAAATGAGAGAAAGAAATCCTAATCTAATTTGTAGAAAGTAAATGACAATTAAATCCTAGTCTAATATGTAGAGAGTAAATCTATACTATTGTAGGAAAGGAGTTGACCGAAGTAACTCTATTCTACTTGGAAGAAGAAAAAGAATATGCTGAAGAATGACGAAGGTAAATAAATCTTATTCCATCTAACAAATAGCAAAAGTAGTATAACCTAATTATAGGAATGCAACTACAACCATGGAAGAAAAGTACTAGGGGGTATCTATTCCCCTAAAATTCATCTTCAAGGCTTAAGTGACATTGTTGAGTGATCTGGAATGAAGGGAAAAAGTTTGATGCAATTCTGGAGATGATTTGAATAAATATATGTATTGCTATAGGATTCTCTGTCTTGCTACAGGAAGAATGCGAGAGAAGTTTTATGGAGTTTAGGAGTGGGTTTGAGGATGGAAAATGAGGTTGAAGGTTATGGAAGTGTTCTGGATCTTGGGAGGGGCCAAGCTCTAGGATACCTGAATACCGGGAGTGGAAAGAAACAATATATTATTCAAAATAAAAATTGAATACATTTGGAAGATAACCATTCAAGAAACCATTTATTAAATGAAATAAAATTTTGACCATTGCATTTTCAAGGACCAATATGCCCCTTTATAAAGTGAAGCTTATTATTTATATCCATTTTGAGTTACAATACCATGGTTATATACAATGGGTGGATACCATAGGTAAATACCAGGGGTAGATGTCATTTTCCATTCAGATCACTCCTCCCTTAGGAAGTAGTAGTACCCATTGCATCAAGTTCCTTCCTAAGAAGCTTTTATTGAACGTGATCTAATGAAGAGAAGGGTTTTGGGTGGTTGACCCATAACCATGGGTTTGTGAATGAACCATAGCTGTTGGTTTGTGGATGACCCAAAACCAAGTGCTATTGAGGACAAGGGTTTTGTGAGGTTGATCCATAATTGTGATGAAGGAAGATAAGAAGATAGAGATACCTTGTAATTCTTGTGGGCCAACTATGATGCTGATAGTATGCGACCTAGAAAATGGACTTCGATGGCAAGGGTTTTTGTGGTTCACTCATAACTATAGGTTTCTGGAGGACCCATAACCATGATGAATGAATATGTGATGAAAGAGATACGTTGTAATGTTTGTGGGCCAATTGTGATGTTGATAGTGCGCAACCTAGAAATTGGACTTCAGTGGAAATGGTTTTTTGTGGTTTAATCATATATTGTGGGTTTTTGGGTGACCCATAACTAGGATGAGGTAATTTTCTTGCCAGTCTACTTGGTATAAATGGTGGCTCATATTTGTAAATTCTCACTATCCAATGTAATGTTGTAAAGGCTTCCACCAAGTACTCAAGTTTCACACATTTTTTTATTCCCACTATTATCATTTGATAGTGCCACCATGACACAACCTTGTCATCAGGAGTGGTATTTTGTCCCAACCAGAAGTATCTTTCAAGATATACATTAAATATAATCATGTCACCATGGGAACCCCTAGCAGTGAAAATGATAGAGGGAGACAAATATGCCTTTGATGTTAACCAAGTGTAGTGGGTGACATATATCATAAGTAAATAAAGTAGACCTGAGCGTTTTCTACCTATAAAGAAAAGGAAAATTATATACTTGAACATACATAAAGGATATAGGAAGGCATGTGCTATTAAAAATATAGTTATCACATGTCTAACATATTGGTATTTTACTGAGAAAATTACACTCAACACAGTCCATTTGAGAGGACAACATGACGACCGAAATGAAGATACAAATAAACACATGGATTTTACCAACAACGTCAAGAAGCCACTAGCACTTAACCATCTCAAGAATGGCACAATACTTCCCAAAAGGGCTGCACTCATTTGAGAGGCCAAAACAAGCTAATTAGCCCATTGATAACTCGACTTCGCAATGCAAAAATTTGTGAAGGATGATTGAATCACATCTTGCAATAGAAGCATAACAAAAATTTGTGTCAGATCCCTAGTAACAGTAGACAACACAAAACATTCCAAAACATACTATGGACTTATAGTATGAACCATCAACCATAATTTGGTGAAATAATTCTTCATATGCTCCATATTTTCCTTCTGTAATCTTATGTGCACTTTAGAGCCATAAAAACTATTCAATATCCAATTTGTGGTATTGATTACAACAACTGAGGAACACATGAGAGCCAACATAAGAAACATACAGACCAACACTACCACATCCTCAACCCTTAATTTGTATATTACACCAATACCCAATTAGATACACATGTTTACCATCACTGTAATGACAAATATGAAGAGAGATGCCATGTTTTAAATGATCTTTGGATCATCCATCACTCCCAACAATGGCATGGAGAAGGCCATGATGATACATATGAAAATATTGCCACTAAGTTTCTTTAGAAATATACTTGAATTGCTATCTCTTGGATCGAAAGCTTAGAGAAGGATCACATCGACTATCATGGGCCCTAAAATTCTCCGCCTCCATAACTCCATGTTCTCAAAAGAATCCGAGCATTCTCCTAAAGCTAAATTAAACCATTTATCCCTCAATATAAGACCTAATGAAGATGAAGAGATCGAGGATAATACCATGGAATATCCCCATTATGAGAACCTCCAGATGTAATTCTTGAGTCCATTATTATATGTAAAGTCCTCAAAACAAAGCTCATTCATTATCTACTAAATTTTGGTCGGTTCAGTCTATGAAGTGCTATGTGAAGACATTATTGAATTCACATCCAAAAATATACCAAAAAAAAGCACGGTTTCAACTTAGCTTGTCAATGCTACAGAACCAGAAGTGACCCCAAGTTGGCATTCAATTTGAATCATGTTACAATTTAAAAGGCATTAATGTATCCCAATCCAAAAATATGATATTCAACTAGCCTCCTCACATGACATCTGCAACCCTTCTATTGTTAGGTTAATTATAAAGATTTCCTAAGCTATATTTGCGTTGTATTTTTCAAACATGCCCATAAAAGGGTTTCTATACAATTTAACCATAAAATCCTTTGATTCTATTGGATTCCCATCCACCACCAAGGGCACAATCATGGTGCAACTTTGTGCAAGGAAATCATGAAAAAAACAAAACCAACACTCCTCCCTGTTGCAATTACAATAGTAAGGTCAATCACACCAGAAATGGTACCTAGGGTTCGTGTCGTCACTAGATACAGGTCATAAAATTCAAAACTTGGAGGATCTATGTAGTAATAGTAGCCATAGTAGCATAGAATGTAATAACCCTTTAAGAGCTATGCACCTATGATTTTAAAAATATTCCATTTAAAAAGCATCACAAAGACAACAATTACAAGGAAGAGGATATGGAGAGCACACAAACACCTCGATGTCAATTACGACTAAAAGTCTGAGTTGAGAAAAAATTGCCTTAAATAAAAACCTAGGACCACCAAATTCTCCTTCGTAGGGAGGAATAACATAACCCTGCATAAATTAATTCATTTATTCAAAGTTTTTATGCTTCACACAAAATTTCAACTATAAAAATAGTTTATAAGAAATTTTGATAGAGGGCACTCAAATTGAAATTTGTTATTTCATATGGGGCGAAGTAATCCCTTGAAAAATTTGCACGAGTTGAAATGAAAATTTAGTCAAGTGCTTTCATGGTGGTGATAGGATCGAGTCCCATGAAATTCCCATATAATGAAGCTATGCTCGAGAGACATAGGAATTTGGGAAAACAAATCATTTAACACCCTCATCATACTTTTCATGGTCAATGTAGACCACATGATGCATAATTTGGGACAACAATGAAAGCACATGCATCTCTGATATTCCAATTTCCTTATAAACATATCAACCAAATATTTGACATTTTCAAAAAACATACAGGGCTTCGATTTCCTAGGAAATTTCAATTAAATTTTTAGAGGAGAATAATGCACAACATGAATGGGGTAGAAATAGAAAATAATGATTCACCTACATGGGAGTAATAAGACCTGATAAATAAAAAAAAACCAAGGAGTTTAGTCCCCCAACTCTTTTCCTAGGATTAGAAAGACTCTTAGAGCTCTAGATATGAGACATCCCATTAGAGACACTAAAAACCTTGATTACTATGGAGTCATAACTTGCTCTGATACCACTAATCCAGATCTTGGGAGGGGATAAGATCTTGGAGACCTGAACACCGAGAGAGGAAATAAATGACATAATACTCAAAATAAACATTGAATACATAAGGAAGATAACAATTCAAGAAACCATATATTAAATGAAACAATTTTTGGCCACTACATTGTGGAGGACCAATCTACCCCTTTACAAAGTGAGGCTCATTATTTATAACATTTTTGAGTTACAATACCAAGGGTAAATACCATGGGTAGATGCCATGGGTAAATATGGGTAAATACTAGCAGTGGATTCCATTTTACATCTGGATCATGAAGGGTAAAATGGGCCTAAATGAACTAAAATATACTCAATGAGCCAACTTCTGTAGGGAATAAAGAAAATAGGGAACTTCCTGTAGGCCATTGAGGTGGTCTTAAACATGTGGACAATTTGCAGAGATGAAGTTGAGTGAAGGGAAAGTTGATGAGGTGGATGATACTAATGCATTAAAATGATGCTAATTCAATATATGAAACACTATATCCCATCTACAAGTAAAATACATGTTCAATTGATAAAAAAAAGATGGCTAAGAAACTATCAAACTACTAATTGCAGAAAAAAAATAACAGTGGCGAGGATGAGTTGAATTTATAATAGAACCTAGGATTGCATAAATAAAACTATTTTTTGTTCTTATCATCATAATGTACATAACTAAGATTCAATAAGGAGATCACTTATAAATATGGAAGGAAAATTCTTTTCTCATAAACAAGATTTGCAGAAAATCACAACTATGTTAGATGCATGCAAAAGAAATGTACAAAGTATGGGGCTTGAGCACTTAGGTTGAGTCTTAAACCAAGGAGACTCAAGTACCTTGAAGAAAACTCAAACTGAGAATAAATAAATTCTTTTCATTAACCTAAAAAAGTGTTCATACATGCAACATAACAAATGAAATAATAGGAAGAAGTCTCCTTCTCTAATAATCACAATGTTTTATCTAGAATTTGAACCCCTACTTAGTTGATAGGCTCTATTATCTATATAAAAATTGGGTGATGGGAAGCCTCTTGGAAGGGAGGACTACTTCTCTCCAAAACTCTTAAAAATTTGGATTTGATCCCTTAGTGTACTCATAACCACAGAGAGGTAGAAACTGCTCATGAGCCAACCGTGTTGTGATTAGCTTGTAGCAAGGAACAAGCGTCCATGATTCTCTCCTACTAGTCTCCAACTTGATATGCACAATAAATCCTCAATATCTTGTACATTTAATGTATTAGGCCACAAGATATAGGAAATATCTCCTAACCTTCCTATGAATACACTATATCTTGAAAAATATATTATCAAATGCAGAAGAAGAAGTTTAAACATGCCAAAGATTGGTCAGATGGGCCTTAAATTATACCTATTTGGGAGGCCCATCATACCCCATATTGAAAATGTTGCTCATCCTTTTAGAAAACTAGTCATATGGCTACCTCGCACTTATTTCCTTGCTGGCCTCCCTCACATGCCAAGCTATTTTAGAATGGGTGGCCTCTTAGTGGGTGAAATATTACTTTTTTTCAATCTCACCCCATTCCTTGTGTTCCTCTTCCTGGTCCTTGTTATCTTATAAGACCAATAATAAAGGGGAATTGAACTTGAGTTAAATCCAGGTGACTCCTAATATCTAGATTATTATTTTATATATAGGTGTTCTATCCAATGCATTCCTCGACCTTTTTGGTGAATGATATTCCTTTATTCTCAAATTGAGTGGAAGGGTAAGCCACATTCTTTCGAATGCTTGCAAGATATTGTCTCCCAAAAATCTAAAGGTGTCTTCAAGATGGGATTTCCTGCTCTTATTTTTTTTGTATATATAATTTCCATCTTTGGATCTTATGTTATAAGCCTATGGTTTGAAGTGATGAGACAAGGGCTTTGTAGTTATACCATGATCCACAAAGGCTCTTCTATCTCTTTTTCCATGATTCTTTTGATTTCTTTTTCCCTGGTCCCTTCATGATTTAGGTAGGAGGCTAAAGCCATTCGTTTCACATCACCTAATTGAGAGTTGGGATCCCACACATTCATATTAGGAAATATTATGTTGTGCATATAAAATTTTGCCATCTTAGCCTACCTTCAATGCAACACCTAAGGAAAAAATCAATGAATTTTCTAATGTTTTGGAAAGGAATGGGGGCTTGTTGGTCTAATGCTTCAATATAAAATTGGCACCATTGGTATTTGAGGAACAAAGAGTATGTTTTTGATGGATGTCTACAGTGTATGGATTCCGTGGATAAACTAGCCATGGTGGAAATTTTTTCCTCCTCCTATAGGTGAGCCTTCAACCTTTTATTCTCCTTTTATAGGAAGTCCCTTATATTTCTTCCTTAAATCTAAGGTCAACCATCTCCTCCCCCATCTCATTCATTTTCTCCTTCACAATACCCACAACATTAACCCCTTAATATTTGGAAATATGCATCCAATTATGAGTCCTACCCCTCCTTCTCTAATTCAAAGAATATTTGGATTGCAAAGTGGCTAAGGATTATCTTTCCTACCTCAATCTAAGCATATTAAGATTTGAGGTTTGGTTGGGGGTCTATATTCGACAAGTCAAGATTCTATCCTTGTAGCCTGTAGTTCCTTCATGTAGTTATTTTATCTTTTCCTATAGCTATTTTGTCTCTTTCTATAGCTACAAAATTTCTTCCTGTATATACATAGTCTCTTCCTGTAGCTACACAATGTCTTCTTGTAGCTACACAATACCTTCCTATAATAGCCTACGAAGGAGATATCTTAGCTATGTTATATTCCTGTAGCAACTCCAGGCCTCTCTTGGGATTTAAAATAGTTTTTCATGAAGAATGAGATTCAAGGGTCTGCCTTATGTGTTTAGTGTCTGAGGTGATGGGCTCAATGCAATATGTGAGCTAGCCCCCACCTACCACCTCTGCACACCATACTTTGTGATGAGTAGGCAAGTTGGCCCACTTCCTTGAGTAATCATATCCCCATTCCGCTTTTCCTCTCCACATGTGGGTGATGTAGGAGATGTTTCAAGTTTACTACTAAAGGCGGTGGAGACTAATCTAACAAATTTTGGCCCATAAAGCCTCTTCCTCCATACACTGATAATACGTTTTAAGCTAATATGAGTTTGTAAGAGAGGTTTAGAGCTTTGTTACCCTTGGTGGGATTCTATAGGTGATTTTGGAGTTGGTGCTGTGACTATTGGAGTTTCTAATGTGACTACTAGAACTCCTCTTGATGGTCTTAAATTTTTTGGTGATGTAATCTAGACAATTTAATATTTCCTTCATTTCTTTGGAGTTGTTATGAAATTATTATTTTTGACGGAAATTTTCTTTGAATCAGATTGTTAAGGTGTTGTTGTTGTAGATGATGGTTGTGGATCTTGTAATAATTGAAAGGAAATCTTGTAGCTTCTCAGGACTATTTTTTGAGCCTCTTAGAGTATTGTGCTCTTCAAATTTCTTGGACTGATGCTATAAATATGAGGTTGTAAGGCTTATACCGGCTACTAGAAGACTACTCATTTTCATGTAGAAACCACATAAGCTCCTTATGTTAATGTAATGTCTAAATTTATTCAAGGAACGTACAACAAACAAAATCTCTTTTTCAGTGAATATATAATTGAGTTTAACCTTGGACAAATCTACCTTCCAACTACCCAATGATACTCCCACTTCTTTGTCTCGTTAATTTGTGTGAACTAGTGAAATTGTTAATTTTTCCTCGAGCTCTTCCAATTCCTTTTGAAAATTGTATGTCCAACAGAAATCTGAGTCTTTTTTTAGTAAACCAAAAAAAGTTGAAGCAATTTTACTGAAATATTTGATAAATATGCTATAGTATCTAGTTAGTCCTAGAAATATCCTAACATCCTTTTGTTTTTGTGGAATAGGACCCCTTCTTATAATTGCAATTTTATAGGGTCAGCCTAAATCATTTCCTTAGAGAGGAAGTGACCTAGAACAATCACTGCATTCAAAAAAAATTCACACTTTTTCTGGTCTTAAAGAGAGATTCATTTATATGCATCTTTTCAAAATTTTTCATAGGTTATAGAGGGATTCTTGGAAGTAATCTCCATAAGGTGTAAATTTATCCATATAAATCTCAACCGAGTAATGTACAAGATCAACAAAAATACTCAATACCACCCTCTGGAAGGTGGAAGGGGAATTACACAAGTTGAGTGGAAGGACCCTATAGGATAATTTCTCCCATGGGTAGGTGAAAGTAGTCTTATCCTTGTCTTCAAGATTGATTTATATTCGATTGTACCCACTAAAACCATCCAGAAATGAAAATAACTTTTTTCTTGCAAGAGCATCCAAAAATTGGCCAATAAAAGGTAAATGAAAATGATATTTCCTGGTAACCTTATTAATATCTCTCTAATCAATTCAAACTCTCCATTTCCCATTATTTTTGGGAATAATGACTAAAGGTGACACCCACTCGCTGTCTGGAATAGGATAAATAAAGCATGAATCTAACAATTTCTATAATTCCTCCTTTAAAATGTCTTTTAGCATAGGGTTCATTCTTCTTTGATGTTCGTGTAGAAATTTGAATAATATAACACTTATTCACAGAGATTATCCTGAATATACACTATTTTTGGAATGCATGCATAATACATAACCTCCTCTACCATTGATCATCAATTTGCGGAATTAAAAAAACAATCGCATGCGCACATTGAAACATCAATTGCACATATCAACACAATATGTAATGGGGAAAGCATAAAACTAAAAACCCCAAACTATTTGTATATTATAATGATAGAGAACATGTAACAATACATAGTACAATACTCCACACAAGTACTCAGTACTATCTCCACATGCTACACACAAACTAGCTCAGATCTGAACAAGTCACAAGTTCAAATCTCCTCCACTGTTTGCCTACCTCTACTGTGCAATCCAAGTTGAGAATAGATGAGTTCCAAGTTTGAAATCCATTTGGATTGTGCTGCACAATCCTCAATGGAAATATCAATCAATGATTGTGCAAATCTCATGCACAACTATAGTCACAACTGATAGTAGTCTCACCCTTTCACCCACCTCTAACACTTGTCTCCACTGAACTGTCCATGC
>APFE031728087.1:0-10397 GCA_000404065.3 Pinus taeda | reverse complement strand
TTTTTAACAAATATAATTAGTCCTCTCAATTATTCTAAATAAAGTGAATCCTAACTAATAATTCACTCTTGTTAAAGTATCCTAAAGGATTAATCATGATTAACCATTCACCTTTAAAATGGTACTAGGTTCCATGCCCACATGCATGTAGGCATAAGAAAGTATGAAAGAAAGAAAGAAATAAAAGCCAAAAACATGTCAAATTTGCAAAATTTATAACTTTTAGAAGTTGGATGCTTTTTGCACTTCTGGATGCTCATAATTTTTAACAAGGAGAATTAAGACATTGATTTTTTCATTGGTATGTCTTTACCCCAAGTGGTTTTTAACAAGGAGAATTAAGACATTGATTTTTTCATTGGTATGTCTTTACCCCAAGTGGATGTCGGGAGGGGACATTGATTTATATGGAATACATGGTATTAGATGGAATAGATATGTACATGACCTTGCACTTGCTCGCATTGCTTTTAATGATGATGAGGACAAATTTGGGTGGACTAGTGATATGGTACAAGGACAACTAGTTGTAAAAGATGCATATTGGTTCATTTCTTCTTCTCCTTTACCATTTGGTATTTTTAGATGGTTCTTGTATATATGGAAGTGGAGTATTCCAACCAAGCTTAAGGTTTTTCGTTGGCTAGGCTAGTAGAAAAAGATTTTGATGTCGGGAGGGGTTTTGTTGGTCCTGGTTGCTGGAGGGGTTTTGTTGGTCCTAGTTGTTGCATATTATGTATTGAGGCATATGAGGATTCAATCAATCTTTTTCCAAATCGATCGGGGTTTGAGTTATAAATTTGTTAACTATGCACATGGATTGGAATTGTTCTTTAGTGGAAGATTGCTTTCGAGATTGGATTATTTTTAACAAAAATCTGTGTTCTCTTTCATTATATATAATGTGGGGTATTTGGAAGAGTCACAATTATTTTATATTTGAGAACACTAATCCTAATATCAAGAGTTTGTGCATTAGGATTGTGGCATTTTACATAGAAGTAGGGTTTGTAGGCAAAGTATCATCAGTGAGAGATATATCATTCCTTTGTCTATCTCATATAATATTTTGCTTGGGTTTTTTGATGGAGCCACAAAAGAAGTGATGTGCAGATGCAGTGCATACATATCTTTATTGGCTATTGCCTAGTACACTATATCATTTCAGTTGTAGATGGGGTGCATACATATATTTATTGCCTATTGCCTAGTACACTATATCATTTCAGTTGGAATGATGGCAAGGGGTCTAACACCTGTGAAGTTCTTTCTCTCTAGGTTTTATTATATTTTGCTTGAAGGTTTGATATGGAGGCACTGGAGGTATTAGGTGACTCTCAGATGGTGGTGGATTGGACATCAAAAAATACAATTTTCAATCCCCCTCCTATACAACTAGATGAGGAGGATCCCCGTGATTATTGAACAATTCAAGGAGTGACTTTTTCTCATACATGCTGAGAATTCAATATTGTTGCTGGCAAGCTATCAAAAGATGGTCTCAAGCTGCCATTTGGTGAGATATGCTATTCATTATTTGCAAACAACAACAAGCATGGAAGAAGTAAATTCTCCTATATATATTATTCATTCAGGGTTTGGCATTAGATGATTTCATTCTAGAGGTGGTCTTTTTGGTATCACAGTTATGATCTCTGTTTCTACACTTCTTTACCTCTGGCAAGATGGTCTTTTTGGCACATTGACACCAAAACGTTGTTGATTTCTATTGAATATGTTTTATGGGTTTTATGCACTAGGACCTCTAATTTTAATAAACATATTTATCTTTTGAATTATGTAAATGTTTTATGTTAGGTTTGTAGTTCATAATATTAAGCATATCTTATTTGCATATCTCAGATACTATCTTGATAATCTCTAACATGGATGTATACTATCTTGATAATCTCTTTTTTTTGCTAAAGCAAGAGATGGTCCTTCTATTGACTTAAGAAAGAACTAATTTACATAGGATACAGAAAGCACTCAAAAGCGCAAACCCCCACCAAGAAGAGGGAGAATTAAACAATGTGCCCTAAAACCCGCCTTTTTTAAAAGAACAATGTAGTTCACTCACAAGTAGTCTTTGATGATCTATCCCCTTTTAATCAGATGGTCCACAAACAAAACACATGGAGCAGTGGCCCGCGAAAAACCCCCTAAACTACTCAACCCATTATGGTCGTCGATCTTCCCCTTCTAATCCGACAGCTAGTATTCATATCGCGTAGCTTAGAAGCAGGGTGAATACTGTGCGATGAGGGTGGTATTCCTTCCTCGATCCCCACCACATGTTGCTCTCTGAGTGGCATCACTAGCTTTTCCTGAAAACCACCTTTGGGTTCGAGGGCAGCCCATAAAGGTGGTAAACCGTAAGAGGTTTCGACCTTTCAGTCCCACAAACCTACACGACCATCTGTGGCCATTGATCTTCCCCCTCCTGATCCTATGGCCCCAATCAAAATCGCACTTCTCATAAGCTTGAGGATTACCACGCGATGAGGGCAGTACTCATTCTTCTTCCTCTGCCATGTGTCGATTGTTGAGTGCCATTGCATGCCATCTGGGAAAACAGCTTCTTGGTCAAAGGGCTCCCAATATAGGTGGTATATCCCGAGCAATTTTTGACTCCAGTACTCAACTCTCCTAGTTCCCAATGCATTGCTCGAGGAAGACATGCCCCGAAGGGTCTCCTTTTGCATGGAAAACACCGGGACTTGTGTTGGCGGCCATTGTCAATCTTCTCGGTAGTCCATTTTCCTTGGAGATTTTCCTTTTGCACAGATAGCTTCTTGCCCTATGACTTCCTCCATCCCGACTTCCAATAGCGCCCAAGCTATTGTAGACTTTGCTGAAATCCTGAGCAATCCTAAAGTGAACCTCCAATGAGAATTTGCCTAAAGTGAACTTATTCTTCATTTGCATAAAGTGAAATGCTGTCTCTATGCTTGTTCTGATAATGTTGTCTGTCTATGAGGGCCCAATATGAGCATTCATCTCTCACTTTGTCATTTATTACCTCCTCCCACCAGCAACACATGTCAGTAAGCTTGCTTCTAACCCCCTCATTGGCTAGCCAGTTTGCCACTTTGTTGGCTTCCCTGTGAACATGCACAAACCTAAGAGTTCTTAGAATTCTTGGGTGTGAATAGATTCTTTGGTAGACTTGTAGAAGCCACCAGTGACCTGAAATTTTCTCTGTTGCTGCTCCTGTGCTTAGCCTCTTGACCGAATTAATGACTAACTCTGAGTCAGCCTCTATGATGACATTACGTGTGTTGTGCTTACGCAGTATTTCCAAGCATAGCTCCATCACCATGAGCTCAGCCATGTTGTTGGTTGCCTTCCCTAGATAACTGTGGAAAATTACCTGGATGTTATCCTCCTCATCTCTCATGACCCCTCCATACCCTGCGTCTCCAGGATTTCATTTTGAGGCTCCATCTATGTTAAATTTTAAAAAACTTTGTGAAGGGGGTTTCTAGAAAGCCTTTCCTTCTGTGTTATGCTTGGTGATCTGCATAGGACTCTGAGGGATATGTACCTGAAGCTCCAGCTTTCCTAGGATGCTAGCCTCTCTGTTTCCTATGGGTTTCTCGTAGGTAACTCTCCCCAGGATGTGGACAGTCTCCTTGAGTTGCTTGAGGATTAGCTTAATGATGCTGCTCACTAGGCCCAATTTATCTTTGAAAATCGTGTTGTTGCACTCCTTCCATACATTCTAGGTCAAAAACCCTGGGATCAAAGCCCAGGTTGAGTTTATTGTCTCATTATCTGAAAAAAATTTCCTCCAATTTTTTAGCATAGAAATGATGTCATTTTCATGCCTGTCGGTCTGCTCGAAGACATCTCCAACCCAGTTCCATAGAGTGGTAGTGAACGAGCAACTATTGAGGAGATGATTTGTGGTTTCTTCCTGTAGTCCACACACGTGACACCTTTAGGGGCCAACAAAGCCTCTATTTCTTAGATTATCCCAAGTGAAAATTTTACCTTGTTGAACCAGCCATTTAAACAATTTGACCTTGATTCAGTGAGGGTTATCCCAGAGTTCTTTCTATTTCTTGTCAGTGCTTGGAGAGTTAAGCCCTGTAGCGATTCTTTTGGCCTTTTTAAGTGTGAAGAGACCTGCCTTATTCCTCCCCCATCGTAATTTATCATCTGAGGTTGAGGTTAAGATTTGCCTCTTTTCCAGAATACCTTCGAGGGCCTTAGCTTGAGTATTCAACATGTTCATCTCATTGTAGACTGGAAGCTTCCATATTCTCCATTTTTCATTGCTCCTTGATTGATCCCAATAGTCACTTACCCTTCTTAAGCCTTTGTAGATGGTATCCATTTAGATACTTGCTAATTCCTCTCTGCTGAGATTGCCCTCCTATTGCCAATTATCCTCCCAGAACCAGGGCAAATTTCTGTTTCTGATCTCCCAAAAACTATGTTTTTGAACTAAGGCCCTATTCGCCCAGGCTCTGTTCCAAACTTGTGAACCTTTTACTTGTCCTGTCATTCTTATGAGGTTCATGTCCGACCAATTCATTGCATACTTTTGTTTCTAGAGTTTTGCCCGGGGGCTTGTATTTCCTTTAGCCATCTCCACCAGAATTTAGTTCCCATAAATCTGTTCAGAATTCCAAGGTCATGGAGACCCAAGTCACCATGGGATTTAGGCATGCAAATATTTTCCCAAGCCACCAGAGCCCATTTCTTCTTTTCTTCACCTTTCCCCAGAAAGTCTATTTAAATGTTTCTTATTTGAATATTGACTCCAGTTGGTGCTGGAATGGCTGATAGCATATAGATAGGGATGGTTTGGAGGATAGCCTTAGTGAGAGTTAGTCTTCCAGCTAGATTTATGGATCTATTTGTCCATTTACTGAATTTGTCTTTCAATTTATTTAGAACAAACTCCCAAATGTCCCTACGTAATGGTTGGTCAGTGAGGGAAACTCCCAAATACTTCGAGGGCAAAGAATCTCCTTGAAAGCCCAAAATTTTGGAAAGATTTCTTTGAATCGCAATGCCAATATTGAAAAAGAAGATCTTTGATTTAGTAAGACTTACCTCAGTGCCTGCTGCCATTGCAAATTCAGACAAAATTTTCTTAAATTCTTTGGCTTCCTTGACTGTGGGAGTGCCTTGAAGCATAGTATCATCCAAAAATTGTTGGTGTGTCATTGTGTCTCCCCCTCAAGTGAGTCTCAAACCTTGAATTCTACCTTCCCCCTTGGTAGCTCTTATTGCTCTACCCAACCCTTCCATCATGAGAATGACAAGGAAAGGGGAACAAGGATCACCTTGCCTGAGACCTCTTGTAGGCTTGAAGGTTCTGGAGGGAGAGCCATTGAGAAGAATAGAACAGCTAGTAGTAACTAGAGCCATGACCCAACTAATCCAGTTGTAGTCAAATCCATAAGCCTTAAGCATTGCTCTTATGTAAGTCCAACTGAGTTTGTCATAGGCTTTCACTATGTCTAGCTGAATTATCATCCCTGCCTGCTTATTGGTAATAAGTGAAGGAACCACTTCATGAGCTTGAATTATGTTATTAAGAATATGTCTTCCTTCCACATAACCCATTTTCTCCTCTGACACTAGGGTAGGGAGGAGTGGTTTGAGTGGAGGAGTGGTTATTAAGAGCCCTCAAGACTATTTTAGAATTGCGTGAGTCTTCCACCACCTCCAGAATATCATGCTTTACAATCCTCCAACAAGCTTTGAAAAATTCCACATTGAAGCAATCAAGGCCTAGAGCTTTCCCATTGTGCATCTCTGTGATAACTTCCTCAAGCTCTTCCTCTATTACTGGTCTGTTGAGATTGTAATTGTCTTCTTTGGAGACCAATTTAGGAATGTATTGTGTAAATATTTTTGTAAACCGAGATCTGTCTGCAGTGGTCTCCTCAACAATTTTATGGAAATGTTGGACTAGAACCTCTTCCATCTCCTCATGTGTGTTTCTTTCAACTCCATGATGGTCAGGGAGTTTGACAATTCTATTGTTGTTTCTGTGATCTATAGTGGATCTGTGAAATAATTTGGTGTTCCTCTCCCCTTCCTTGATCCATTGGACCCTGGATTTCTATCTCCAGAGTATTTCCTCTTGTAGACATCTATTCTCCCATTCATACTGAAGTGAATCTGCAAACTCTTTCCTTTCCTCTGTGTAGCCTTCTGTGATAAGAATTTGGTTTATTTCCTTTAGTTTCTGTTCCACTTTTCCTTTAGCTTTGAAGATGTTACCAAATTCATTTTTATTCCATTCTTTGAGTCTGCCTTTAATGTGCTTGAGCTTTCAATGAAGAAGGAACATCTTTGTGCCTTGAAAGGGTATCTCTTCTTTCCACCATCTTTCATTGTTTTTGAGGAAATCTCAGTGCGTGAGCCATACATTCTCAAACCTGAAGGGGTTGTTCCTAGGTTTTCCAATTAGAGAAGCCTCCAATTGGATGTGCTAATTGTCAGAACCACCAAAAGCTAGGATGAACGCCGCTAGACTTCTTCCCATGAGTAGAAGTTCCTCTGAAATAATGAATCTATCTAACTTTGAGGTTACTTGGTTAGATCTCTCTTCCCCCCCCCCCCCCCCCCCCCCTTTTGCTATCCAAGTGAAAATTCCGTTGCTAGTGTCCATATCCACTAGTTTCATGTTGGTGAGGAAGTTATGGAAGGAAACTAACTCCCGACCAAGTGTTCTAGTTCCCCTTTTTTTCTCTGTGAGAGATTTTATCATGTTAAAATCTCCCCCTAGAATTAGGGTAAAGCTGGGTATCTCTTCTTCATATCCTCCAATGTAGTAAGGAGCAAAAGTTTGTCCTCCAGTGGTTGGGGACCATAGACATTGGTGATCATATAACACTGCCTGTCACCCATAGGTTGGATGATCAAGGAAAGGTGATGTCTGGACGCCTTCGCATCTTGTATACAAAATTTTTAAGGATCCCATAGAGTGAGAATGCCACTAGTTGATTTATTTGCCTTGACCTCAATATATTCATACCTATTTAACCATTTGTTGTGTTTTTCTTTGATATTCTCCATATAGCATTTTGTTTCCTATATGAACACTATGTCGGATTTCTCCTCTCTGATCCTATTGCTTAGATTCCTCCGTTTCCTTCTGCTCCCTAGTCCTCTAATGTTCCAGGTTGTGATTTTCATTGAGGTGGGGTTTTGAAGGAGTAACTGGACAGGTCTTTCATCCTTTCTGAGTAAATCATGAGTTTTCCACATTCTAGTAACAATTCTTTCTGTCTCTTTCTTCCTCTCTTTCTGCCTGAGTTTTTTGCTAATTTTCCTGCTGTTAATCCTGATGAGGAAACCCCTTTGCTTTTCTGATTGTTATGTCCTCTTTTTACTCCTACAGCTATTTGGTGTGACTTGCGGAGGAATATTTCTAAACCTTGTCAACTTTCTCCTGTGGTATGGAGTTAATACCCATGCTTCCTCCTTGTTCTAGAAACTTTTCTAACTCCAGGTTCTCCCTTTCCAGGATCTCCTATAAGTCTTGGTCCTCTGTACCAATTTCGCTTTGATTCATTTCATGGTATTTTTCTATTTCCATGGTACTCAATGGGTCTGTTATGTGTTCATTTTGTTCCTATGTGAACTCCATTTTTGTCTCTTATCCTTTCCCTCTTTCCGTTCGATTCTCTGTTTGCATTTGATTTCCCTTATCTTCTTCTTGTTCTTCTAAGATCTCAAACCTATTGTGACTATTTCGTTTGTTATCACTAGGGTTCTTTTGTGTCTTCCTTCCCCCTCCTTTACCTTTCCCTCCCACTTTAGTAAAACCCATATGGTCTTTCCCTTTGCTGGTGTTTTGGTATTCCTCCTAGGGCAATCTCTAAAAAGGTGTCCATGCTCATGACGTTTGTGGCATCTAAAAAGGATGTGCTCATAGTCAACTACCTAAACCCATTCCTTATCATAGACTTCAAGAATGACCTCATCTAGAAGAGCTCCAAAAAGGTCCATTTCCACACATATACAGGCATAGGAGATATAATTTCCTCCTAGGGTTGCTTCTGAAATCTTTAAAAAATGACCTAATTTATTGCATATTTCTTTTAAAGACTCTGGCATCCAATAATCTAAGGGTAAGGAGTAGAGTCTAATCCATACTGGTACCGATGTGAAAGTTTCTTGCTTCGACACAAAGTTCATCGTCCATGGGTGCATATAGAGACTTGCTGCCGCATAGAAGTATGGTCCTCCTTCAAAAATCCTATCTCTATCCTTCATGTTCATGAACACCACTGTAAAAAAAACCTTTGGATTCAAGATGTATATTTAACTCCCCTTTTGGTTTCCAGTTGTATTTTATCCAAGTGTATAACGCTTTCTCTATCGGCCAGATTCCCATAAACTTGCATATGATAGCGTAGTTTGTCATATGATCCCTATGCACTTGAAGAGCAAGATCATTTAATATAACCAGCAGTGTAGTGTTGGTCTTGGGTTTGCAAGGACCCATCTTGGTTTTGTTTTCTGTTCCCTGACCACTATCTTCCGCTTTATCCTCTTGTTGGTCTTCCTAGTGGGTCCCTTGCTCTGCATGGGTTTTGCTGCCTTCCTCCTTTTGGGTTTCAGGAATTCTTGTCTTGTCCTCCAAGGAGTGTGGAGGATTCTTCCTGTTCCCTGCTCTCCCTCTGTTTGAAACCACATTGTTGTAGGAGGGAGTGGAGCTCCCTCCTCCCTGCACTGCCATGGTTGCCTGTTAACCCTGTCTCCTTTGTTGTTGAATCCTAAAACCTCTCTTCCCATGCATTCCAATCCGAATATAAATTGATCATGAGAGATATGATGTTCAATCAACTAGAATTCCACATAAAAATCATCTTGATAATCTCTAACATTAGATGTTTGATGGTTTTTGTAGATTCTTTTGAAATGTAACTATTCTCTAAGACATATGTGGATACTTATATGCTGGCATATTGACTTATGAACTATGTAAAGTCACTTATATTTTAATATAATAGTGTTGGTTTTTTTGATTAAAGAGAAAAATTGTTTACAGAAAACTCTAGTCCAAATGTGGTGTAGGAACTAATAAGAGGCACTACCATAGTTGACATAAGAGGAGCTAATAAGCCTACACTACCTGGGATAGTTAAACTATAAAATCAAATCTGGATCTGGATGGACTCAACGGACTTGGATTGATAATTAAAGCACTCTAATTTTACAGCTAACAAGACTATAGTATGGATTTTAGTGACTCTGCAGCTAATGCGATAAGATCAGACAGATTATACCTCATGCGGATGTTCGCTGTTGAAAGAGCGAGTGTGCGGACAGGTGAATCGAGATGTTCTGAAAGATACATATTCAAATCCTGTTTAAAATTGTAAAAAACATCGTCTCCAGGTCAGTCAAATGCACGTTGAAGATGGCATTGATACCGATATTTGCCACCAATGTTGCCCCTTTCTGCCTACAAACCAGAAAATAACAGTCTCTTACAGCATATATTTTTTCATAAATCGCATGTAGGCTACTGTATATTTGGTAAAATGAAAATATTAGAATCCATTTTGATATGACCTTAAAGTGGCCAGATGTTTCTCAAATGCTACTACTTCACTGGATCCATTAATGCCTCGAAAATGCTGAGTCTTTTTCCATGCAACCCATCAAGCTTGAGGAACTGCTTATAGCCACCATTTGGGATAAACTGTGCTGCACTTTTCGAGGCTTTGTGATGGAGAGAGAATTTGGCTAGCAGTTTCTGTGCCTAGCGTCACCGTTGCCATATTCGCCACCACAGCCACTGCCGAACCTGTGTTGAATCCGCTTGGATCAGCTGTCAATACATATGGATTCTGCACAATTCAAACCCATCATCAGATCCAATGCTACCCACTGTAAGATATATGATATGATAGCATAGTGAAACTCAAACTTAAAACGTCTGAACTGAAAAAAATTGAACTGGGGAATTCTTCAAGATACCCACTATCATTAGTTTTTCAAAGAATTTACACACGGCTATAATTGCATAATGCTATGAGAAATTTAAAATATTGATTGAGCCCATAGGCTTATGCACTGTTAAATCAGTGTCATGCGGAAAGAGTTATTTTTGTGGACAAACCTAACCTCCCTAGGAGTCTAATACTCTCTAGTGACAAACAAAACAAACAAGAGCAATCCTTCTCTAAATATACATTATTCTATGAGAAACCAAGTGTTGTTTGATCCTACCTTAAATCCAACGCTTGTTGTAGCAGTCCAGCCTTGCTGATCCGGATGAGCTCCTCCTTCACTTTAAGACCTGCATAGACTAACAGTCAAACGATTACATAACACCTAAATATTTCATAAAACAAAGCATATTCATCATATAGACCAAGGAGTACATGAAATAATTCATTAACAACAAATCATTG
>APFE031728085.1:121803-138817 GCA_000404065.3 Pinus taeda | reverse complement strand
GACATTCCTATGTCTAAATGGGAGACCATTTCTATGGATTTTATCACTGGACTACCTCTTACTTCTCAAAGACACAATGCCATTTTGGTAGTGGTGGATAAATTAACAAAAAGCGCCCATTTCATCCCCATAAGAGATACTTATGATGTTGTTGATGTAGCTCGAGTATTCATAAATGAAATTATCAGATTCCATGGGGTACCTAAGAAGATTATATCCGATAGAGATTCGCGATTCACTTCTAGATTCTGGACTTGCATGCAAACAACCTTAGGTACTCAGCTAAATTTAAGCACTGCTTACCATCATGAGACTGATGGGCAAACTGAAAGAGTAAATCAAGTACGTGAAGACATGTTGCGAATGTATGTGATGGATCAACAATCACACTGGGAAAAGTACTTACCCTTGGTTGAATTCGCATACAACAGTTACCACAGTTTGATTGGAATGCCTCCATTTGAAGTTTTATACGACAGACCTCGCAGAACACCGTTAAGTTGGGACAGGTTAGAAGATCGAGTGATAATAGGACTCGAATTAATCCATGAAATGGAAGCACAAGTAAGACAAATTAGACAACGATTAAAGGAAGCACAGCATAGGCAAAAGAGTTATGCTGATACTCATAGAACTGATAGGAGGTATGAAGTAGGGGTTTAGGTTTTCATCCACATCAAACCAAATAAAAGTACTATTCGATTCGGAAAAGGGACAAAGTTGTCACACCGATTTATTGGACCATTTAAAGTCGTGGAAAGAGTTGGACTTGTTGCTTATCGTCTTGCCCTGCCACCTCACCTGCATAGAATTCATAATGTATTTCATGTTTCTGTGTTAAGGCATTATATAGCTGATCTATCTCATAATCTTCAATGGAAGGAATTGCAGGTATCGGATGAGGGAGTCGTAACGGTCGAATCGTTACGTATACTGGAACGTAGAGTTCGACCGCTGAGGAACCGTCTGGTGGATTAAGTTAAGGTCTAATGGGACAAGTATAGTCCTGGATCAGCAACTTGGGAAAATACAGAGGACATATGTCAGAGATACCCTAATCTATGTCAATTTTGAAGAACTTTAAACTATGTTTAGTATATATTTACTTCACTGCAATCAGAGACTCAGAAACATTTTGAATGATTATAGATAAACGTGAAATTTTGTGACATAATATATGTTTAACTTCTGCTGGTACGTGGATATCAAAACGATATATGTGGTTCATTTTACTAAATTATAGTTGTCAAAGTAAAGTTAAGACAGTTGAATGATTTTACTTCTGATAGAAATTAAGTTATTATAAATCTGATTTATTTATAGTATATACATGTCAATATGATCAATGGGATAGAAATCAGGAAGCGAATACATTCTAGATGAAAGTCAAAAGACGTCTGGAATATGGCAAAATATGTTGTACTGTAGTATCATAGATGAATTCATAAGTGAATAATACATGAGTTATTTTGAATATGCTGATGCACATTTTACGAATGCATAGATAAGTGTATGATTGCAGGGAATGAACAGTTACCGGGATGACCATGTGATGACAGAACCTTAGAACAATTAAAGCTCAAAGTGATTCTATGGTAGGGTATTAGCTCTAATTCTATTAGGAGGGGTGGAGGTGTTGCCCACCGTTTATCCTCCGAACCCTGGAGCCATGGGAGGACTGTGCGAATCACGCTCCCCTAGACGTGTGATGATGACTGCCGGATGCCTACTGGGAATCAGGTTGGTATAACCAACGCTGTCACCTTAGAGTTTAGGAATGGTTAGGTCAGTAAAACTGACGCCATGGCATACTCCAGTAGAGGACGGATAGGATGGGAGCAGAAGAGATTAGGAAGGATAGGATGATTTTAGAATAGCTTGGGAACCTGGATAGGGTAAGATTTATCCATTAAAATCATAAACCTAAAACTCTAAATTTTATAGTCTCTTGATATTAAAATAAAAATTTTTAAAATCTAAGAAGGGGGTACTAACTACTATCATAAGTAATCAGATAAGATAAAAACTCTAACTTCGGGACGAAGTTTTTTGAAGGGGGAGTGTATGTAACGACCCATCTATTTATACAATAGAATAAAGATTTAGTATTAATATCAATCATTAAATAATATAAAGTTCTAAACTTTATATTAAATTAAATATAAATAAAACTCTATAATAAATAAATATAAAATCAAACTCGGTATTAAAAATAAATATAAAACGAACTTTATAATAAATATAAAATTAAACTTTATATTAAAAATAAAATTAAAGCCTTATATAAAAAAGGACACATAAACCAAACCTTGCTATATAATAAAAATACATATATATAAACAATGTATAACAGGGAGATAAAGCGTGATGGTCATTACAAATATCTGATAGTCTCAAATGCATGCAAGACGTGTCGGGAGGAGGGAAGGCGGTGGTTGCAGGTGGGAGGGCGGCCACCGCCAAGCCCGCAGCTATAAAACCGTAGAACTGAACTGAGGATGGGGGGTTGAACAACGGAGTTAAAAACCGAGAGGAGGAATTCAGTAGTGAAGAAGGTCTGCCATTGGAAGAGCTTTAATCAGTCTGAGGTTCTGGGCACGGGGACAGTGAGCTTCTGTGAGAAGCTTACTGGATTGAGCAGCCAAGCTCTGCTCAGTCTAGCTGGGTGGAATTGGTCTCCCGGTAATTGGAGCAGAGCAGTAGCAGCATCATCAACTACACCAGATCAGATGGCAGTTCAGGTAAGTACAAAATCAAAATTCTTTACGGTTCCTGTACTCCAGTTTTGGTTTTTATAGTAGGGCACTGATGGCAGAGATAGTACAGTCTGGTAGATGGATCAGCGGATGGAGTTGTCCCTAGTTGAGAGGGAGTGTTAAAATTGGAAACTAGGGCCAAACTCCATGTGGGTCATCTTATTAATGGCAGCTGATATTTTTCTTCGATCCCTGTCATCAAGAGGTATAGGATTGATCTAAAGATCATCCGATTCCAATAGGTATCCATGAAGATATGAATTTATTTGTGTTATGAGACAATTCGTCAAGGTCGGCCAGCAACCAAATAAACCCCACATGTGCTCAATGTTTTAGTATAAATAGAGGTGCCTTGAAAGTCATTTGGAGTCTAGACACACTCGCAACTCTCTTGTGATCTCTTCCTCTCCATTCGTTTGGGTTTTAATGGAAGGAAGAATCCCTAAGAGAATATGCTGATCTCGGAGGTTTGCCCTAGCCCTAGATGAAGAGATCTATACGCTGCCCTCATCTACATTCATAGAGAAGAATCTTCACTGCCGAAAAAGGAGGCTCTTATATCGCAGCAAGGATAAGGTTCAACGCTGGTATAAAGAAGCCCTAACAATCCTAACGTTGTCCTAAAAGAAACCCTCAAAAACAACAAGAAGAGAACCTTGATTTGATCTTAATACACTGCCATAATTGGAAGAACAGTGTGGGAAACGCAGGGCTAAGAGATGCCCTAATTGCTGTTCTCTACAAGATCAAGGCACAATCTTAAAGAACCTAACGCTGTCCTTAACACAGTCATGAAGGCAGAATGCCCTAGCCACAGGACTAAAGGAAAAGGAGATGCCCTAGACATAGTTGCTGTCTTGGGTAAGAAGAAGCTACGCTGCCTAAAGAAGATGCCACCTAAAACACAAACTTAGAAGAGAGACCTAAATGCTGTCATGGATCTAACTACCCTCTATGCTGTCTTGGTTCTAAGTAATAGTCATGTTATGGTGAAGACTTTAACAGTGTTCTAGACCGCAGTCTTAGGAGGGGTCTCATGTACCTTAATTGCTGAGTGTGCAAGAGAAGATTTAAAGATAGCTGGGTTGTCTTGCTGCTGGGCTAGGCCGCAGGCCATAGCCAACAATATGGAGGATTAAAGTTTGACTTCGGTGTAGCACAGTGATATTTAGGTGCAGCACAATGGAATAAGGTGCGTGGGCATCATGGGATAGTAAGGTGCCGAAGACAGCATGAATGAATGAAAAGGGGTGCAACATGTTGTGATGGAAGCAACAACATGGTATACAACAATTGTATGATAGTGCAACATAGTGCACAGTAACAGGGGTGCAACACAGTGATAGATAGTGCAACATGATGTGATGGAAGCAACAACATGGTATACTACAACTGTATGATAGTGCAACATAGTGCACAGTAACAGGGGTGCAACACATTGATACATAGTGCAACATGATGTGATAGAAGGAACGATAGGATGCTGAGGTACTGCAGCATGCATTTGGGTGCAGCGTAATGCAATGAAGAGCTCAACATAGTGTAGCAAGAGATGCAGTACAGTGATGGGTACAGTGATGATTAGTGAAGCATGATGAGATGCAGCGTTGTGATGATGGGTGCAACATGGTGCAACATGGTGAGGTGCATCATGATGATGAGATGCAACACAATGATAGGTGAGGGAGTCACCTTGGGAGAATCAGTTGAAGCAGCATGTCTTCAACTAATCTCATGTATCGATTTCTTAGAGATGATTTTCTAGGTAAGTCAAAGTGTTGACTTCTGGTGTAAATGTACTATCTCTCTTTCTCTTTCTCTGCTGAACTATTGAAGAACATATAAGAAGAATTGATCAAGGGTTTCCCCACATTGCGGTTTGTCCCTGGCTAGCACCACATCTTGTGTCCTCTTGTCTTGGCTTGTCTTCTGCGATTTATGTTTATGTTCTATCTGCAGTTTACTTTAATGCTGATGTGATTGCTAATCTGGTAAAGATATTGAGCTAATTGTGAAAATTGAAATAAATTGCTCTAAGCATAGAACATACCTAAAATTAACAAAATAAAAAAGGGTTGTCCTAAGAGTCTATCAACCAAGCTTATGGTTGGAGGTAAATTAGTAATGCAAGCTAAGCCTAGAATGCTTATGCAATGATTATGAGTGAGATTCTTAGTTTAAGATTTTTTGAGTAATGAATCTTAAAAGACAAAAGTACTTGTAAATCAAATGCAATCTTACAACCAAGAGAGTGCCAATTAACTTGGTTCCAAAAGAGATCCTTTACTCAACAATTAACTAATGATTTATCAACACAAACTTCCAATCACAATTCCTCAAGATGTTCCAATTATAATCTTATGTTAATATCACAATGCCAATTAGATTTCAAATGTCCAATATCAACAAGATTGGAAGATTAGAGCTTATATGTGAGTGATATAAGTGCGAAATTTGGAATTTCTTATAACTTAAGACAAGACATGCGAATGTTAGATTTCTATTAACCAAAATCTGCAGTATTAATTCAGAATTTTCAATGCTTATTAGCCTTATGACAACAGTAAGAAAATCACTTTAAATTCAAGAGACAAGCAGCATATAGTAATTGAATATGATCATTGATATGCCAAACAACTTGCTAAAGTAAAACTATGATTTTTAGTCAACTTCAGATGCAATATTCAGAATTATATCAGGTCTGAAATAACTTGTTACAGTAGTAAGTAAAATAGACAATCAATTAGCTATCGGTGCTACAAGTGCCAAATTAGGCCCAAAACTCGGAATAAAAACACCAAACTGAAAAATTGATTTTTGAGCCTTTTTAGATGTGTTATTCAGAAAATATTCAGATCTGATTCTGTAATTATTAAGAGAATTTCCAGCAAGCAAATTACCAGATCTAAGCTAATCTTCAATGCCCAAGTGGCCAAAATTTTAAGAAAATTTTATTATGCAATTTTAAAGCGTTTTGACCAATTAGATGTGTTTTTAGGGCACTTGTATCACTGTTATGAAGATGCTATTACAACTGTAACAAAACAGAGATAAAATGAAAAGTTTAGAGAGCAAACCCGAGGCCCAAGGCCTTGTAGATTACTTGCCCAACTTTGCCAAAATTTCTCCAATGCTCTTGCAACCTGAAAACACCCACCTAGGGCTTAATTTTTTGCAAAATACACAAAGCTTAAGTCCCCAAAATATTCAAAAATAGATAGAGCAAAAACTAGGGCTAGATGAGGGGAAGAGGCAAAGGAAAGAGATTAAGGAAGATCATGGAAGGAGGAAGGAGGCCAATAAAGGCTAGCGGTTCAAGGAGGGGCCTAAGGAGACCAATGGCAAGCTCTAGAAGGTTGCAGCTAGGCTGGAATGAGGGTCGAAATGCCCTTAGGGGCTTCGCCTTGTTTTGAGGCCCCAAGGCCTGCGACACCTTAAAGGGAGCCTCCAAGAGGCTTCCGCAAGCCTTTTAGGGCTGTAGACTAGGGAAAAATGGAGGAGGATGGGGGCCGAAGGCCCTAGATCTCACGGCTAGGGCTAAAAAGCCCTAAAAACCAAGACCCAGTGTAAAAATTTGGAAACCCCGAATCCTATTGTAGCAACTGATAATGTTTCTTCTATTTGTTAAATTAATCAAATAAATTACTTGTAGTTTCCTACGACAAATATCGAAACATATACATTGTAGCCTTCACAAATACAATAGTGCAGAAGAAATAAAACAATGGAAGGCTAGTTGCACACACAATGATACACCGTTGTTTTTGGGCTAATGTCCTCAAGAAAACGCATCTTGGGAAAACCGGTGCAACAATTGAGGGTTTTATTATTATGCAGTAGCAAATCTGATCACAAATCTATGGAAGCTCAATCTAGCTTTCCATTCAGAGAAAGTGACTGACAGAGGTCTAGTGAGAAATATCTCACTTCCATCGATGATCCGACACCGACCTTAGTTCAAGATGAGCTGCCCCTTGCTGCCTCTGCGTCAGTCTGTTGGGACCAACGTCTCTCTCACTCAACTGATCAACTGCTGCTCTGGAAACTCGATCTTTTGGCTCTCCAAGCTCCCACTCCGGCTCCTACCTCTGAAACTCGACTTCTCCTAAGCAAATACGAATCTCCTTTTGAAGCTTTGCTCTGCCTCTTTGCATTGCGTTAGCCTCTCTGTGGAGTACACTGTCTCTCTTCTATGCACTCACTGGATTGGAAAAACTTCCTTTCGACCTTACTATCTCCGCCCCTCTCTCACTGCTTCGAAACTACTGAATCACCTCCGACAACACACAATTGCTAGTCTGGGTTTCGATTTCCTAGCAATATCTAATTTCCGGTGGCTTTAGGTGTATTCTCCAATCCTCATCGAATTTCTCGTTGAGGATTCAACGGCCAAGATTAAAACATAATCGATGCCTAAGATTAACTAAAAATCGATCCAGGTCTTCTTTTAGAAGATTTTCACCATGACTTAATTAATACCCTTTAATTAATCAGTTTTTCTAAGTTTAGACTTAGGCACCATTAAAAAAGGATTAATTATTTTTATTAAGTTGTCTCTAGGTGGAATTTCCAGAAAAGATTTTTGGGTTTTGGAGAATACATGTATTCTAGCTTCTCCACCAAATTTTGTGGCTAGAAGACAACCGATGCTATAAAAATCAACACTCCCTCTTAGCGACGAATGTATTCTAGTGCTGCAACCCACTGAAGCAACACCCTGTCTTTGCAACACCTCCTATTATGATGCTAATGTCTGGCTAAAGCTTCCCACCAACTACTGCATAACTCTAATAAACACTGCATCCGTGCTATTGCTGGCCTTGCTAAACTGCATCTGCACTGGAACTTCCTCTCCATTTGTCGCTGCTACAACTGCAACAACTGCAACAACTGCAGTGGAAAAGCATCCAAAACAGTGAACCAACAGTGGTTAGTATGATGCATCTGTCTCCTGAGCCCTGACTGCTGCTAGACTTTGCGTTTTCACTGATGCCTCTGTGCTACTGTTGACTCTGCCCTGTGCCAACTGCACTTCTGCCAACTCTGCATTGTGCTGCCCAGTATTTGACCTATTACTAGCTACTGCATCTGTCACTTTGATCCATCTTACTACTGCATACTATGGGCTCCTGTAGCAAGGTATTGATTCATGAGGTGGACCTCCTCAAGAATCCTGCCCACCTTGTAGCTCTCTGGGGTTACAAAACCAAATCACCCCACCTCTCTCCTAGAGGTATCTCGGTGACCATGGCAAACTCTTCCTCTAATCTGGAGGACAACTTGTCGATCTCTGCGAATGCAGCCTGTTGGTCCTGCTTCTCCCCCTTGTCCTTCCTTCTAAAAGGACATTGAGTGTTGTAGTGGCCAAGCTCACCACATTTGAAACATTTCACCTTGGAAATGTCCTTCCCCCTGCGCTGCTCCTGCTGCCCCTTTGATGCGAGGGCCACATCTTCCTCCTCCGTTACTTGCTTCGTCCCACCACTGTTGCTGCTACCACTGATGGTGCTCTTCACCAGATCTTGCCTCATCTCCTGCTGCTGCAGATCAGTCCACATACGATCCCAATCTGGCAATTTTTCTCTGCCCAGGATACTTTGGACGAAAACTTGCCATTCTTCGGAGACATTGTTCAGAGCTAACCATACCAATTTTGTAGGTTTGGGTGTTAACCCTACTGAAGATAACTGGTCTCGGACATCCTGAAGCCTAGTAAGGAAGGGGTCTATACGCTCCCCTTTCTGCATCCTCGTGCATCACAACTTTTCTTCAAGATACATCTTCTGTTGCTCGGAAGATCCTTCGTACAACGTAGTAAGTGCCTCCCACATTTGTCGGGCAATGTCTTTGCCAACTATGTGAGATACCATTGTTAGGTCCCTATACTACTAGTGTAACCCCTTATTGTTATTAGTTCAACCCCCTTATTATATTTTTGTGCCCATGTAGTACCCATATTGTTAGTATTGTGCCCCATAGAAGCCCACTATTGTTATTGTTGTGCCCTTACATTATTATTGTTATGTCGGCTTTGATTATATTATGACCCCTTAGACTTCTATATATAGAAATGAGGTCTTGTCATTTTGTATCATCCAAGAATGGTTTATTTGTGTAATGTAAAGGAGGTTGCCCCCTTGAAGAGGCTGATTTCTAAGGCATTGATATTTCTTTTCTATCTTTTGTGAGCTAGTTTCATAACATTTGGTATCAGAGCTTTGGATTCTAGGGTTTCGCTGCTCCAAAACAGGTTATCGTGGAATTTTCGCTATAAGTTTTTCTCTACGAAGTTTCAGAAGCTAAGAAAAAAACTCATTTTAGCCGAAATCGTTCTGAACTTTGGGTCTGAATTTCAGATCTTGTCTCGCTATATTTTCGGAGATATGATCCGAGGAATTTAGGGTTTTTGCAAGCTCCAGAATTCCACTTCAGCAGGTCATCGTGGCATTTTCGCTATAATTTGTTTTTTGCGAAGGTTTAGATTCTGAAATTAAAACCCATTTGAGCCGAAATCTTGGTGAAGCTCGGGCCCAAATTTCAGATCTTGGTTCGCTATATTTTCGGAGATACGGTCAAAGACATTTAGGGTTTTTGCAAGCTCCCGAATTACATTCTAAATAGGTGACCTTGGGAAAATCGTCATAACTCTCTCTCTGAGCATCTGATTCACATTTCGTAAAAAGTGACAGAAAATAGATAGACTGTAGTTTGATGGGTATCATTTTCAGAACCTAAGTTCAAAACAGTGACGCGTGGCACGCCGTACAAGTTCTACTGAACTAGTCTATAATTAGGTCATCGCAGGAGATTGGGAATAACTCTTTCTTCAGGAATCCAATTACAGTCAAGCTTGAGGGGTTAGAAAGGGGACTCAGATTGCTATCGCAGGTCGAAATTTCAGAACATAAAGTTTTGAAATTACATAGTTACAGTTGTTTCAAGATCAAGTTTTGATATGAGGAAGTTTGATGGCAAGGATCCGATAAATTGGATACTACAGATGGAGCAATATTTTGATATATATGAGGTGCAACTGTTACAAAAGGTACGTATTGCATCTTTATATTTAGAATTGAATCAATTTTTATGGTATAAAGGGCTTTGTTCTTGTAAACCACTTGTCATGTGGTCAATTTTCACGGAGGAAATGATAACACATTATGAGGATACAAAGAGCAACACCTTCTTTAGCGAATTGATAAATCTCAAACAAAAGTATTCAATGGCAGAGCACATTGAGGACTTTCAAAAATTGAATATAAGGGAAAATGATATTCCAGAGAAGCAGAGGATTGATGTCTTCGTAGGGACTTTAAAGGATAACATTCATCATGAGGTTCGTCTTTGGGAACTTGATTCATTGGAGAAGGCATTTAGGTTGGCAAGAAAAATTGAAAGCAAAATTATGGCAACAAGCAAGCCTACCACTCACAACTATAAAGATGGAAGTGTTGATTCCCCTAGCCTTCAACGACCTACAAGGTTGATGCCACAACAACTGGAAGAAAAAAGAGCAAAAGGGCTTTGTTACAGTTGTGATCGCAAATACTCTAAAGGTCATAAGTGTGCAGAGAAAAAAATATTTTACATAGATTGTGAAGAGAAGGAAGAAAATGAACAAGAAATGTCAAAAGAAGAGGATATACACGAAGAACCAACCCTAGAGAAATAAGAAATGAACCCGACCATATCTTGTAAAGCATTGGCAAGAATTACCACTCCTCAAACTCTCAAGATAGAAGGACATATTAAGAAGAAAAAGGTTCAAGAAGTGAAAGATCACATCGAGCATCAATAAATGAATTTGACCATATCTTGTAATGCATTGGCAATAATTACCACTCCTCAAAATCTCAAGATAGAAGGACATATCAAGAAGAAAAAGGTTCAAAGCAATGAAATATCACATCGAGCATCAACAACAAGTTCTCCAAATTTTAAAGGATAACCCCACTTTGGTGCAGAATCGAATGAAACAACAAGCAGATCAACATCGCAGTGAAAGAAGTTTTGATGTAGGCGTTTGGGCATTTTTATGAATACAACCATAAAAATAAATGTCTCTCAAGCAAGCTAAGAAGGATAATAAATTATCACCAAACTACTGTGGTCCTCACAAGGTGCTGCAAAATATTGGTACTATAGCATACAAATTGGATCTTCATGTATCTTCCCTTGTGCCCCCAGTCTTTCATGTTTCATGCTTAAATAAGGTTATAGGTGACAAGCTCCCAGTTCAAACAATATTTTCGGACTTGAAGAGGAAGGAAAAATCATATTGAAACCTGAAGCACTCACAGAAATAAGAACCCGACAGCTACGAAATCGATCAAGTTCAGAGTATCTCATCAAGTGGAAGAACTTAACCGCTGAAGATTCCACATGGGAGGATGAGAATTTTATACAGAAGCATCCAAAACTACTCATGGACAACACTTTTTGAAGGAGAGGGGCATGTTAGGTCCCTATACTACTAGTGTAACCCCTTATTGTTATTAGTGCAACCCCCTTATTATATTGTTGTGCCCTTACATTATTATTGTTATGTCGGCTTTGATTATATTATGACCCCTTAGACTCCTATATACATAAAGGAGGTCTTGACATCTGCATCATCCAAAGGAGGTTGCCCCCTCGAAGACGCTGAATTCTAAGGCGTTTATCTCTCTTTTCTATTTTCTTGTGAGCTGGTTTCATAACATTTGGTATTAGAGCCATAATATCAAGCTATCCATGGGAGAATATGTATTGAATAGCCAATGCTTTCCATTCCAATGGGTGGTGTTGATGTTGTACTAGGAGTCCAATGGCTACAATCCTTGGGTATAATAACTTTTAATTTTTAAGGACTTTTCATGAAATTTTCTTCGAAAGGAAAGGAAGTTGAATTAAGGGGTATCACAGGGAAACCGGGAAAGATAACCAACTCTAATAGAATGACAAAGCTTCTAAAGAAAGAATAACGAGGCGTAATTGCACAATTATGTTCGTGAGAGGTTCTCCCATCAAAATCATCTATTTCTCTAGATCTCCAAAAACCCTTGGACAATCATTCCAAGGTATTTGAGACTCCCAAAGGCCTCCCACCTATTCGTGACCACGATCATGTTATTCATTTGATTCCAGGAAGGGTTCCTCCAAACATCAGAGCTTACAGATATCCATATGCCCAAAGGACTGAAATTGAACGTATGGTTGCAAAAATGATAGAGATGGGTATAATTCGATAAATAAAGCAAGAGATGAATGGAAGAATGACAAAGCAGGGTGGGAACTCATTCAAAAGTTGCAGAAGATCCCAGTCCAAACAATATTGCTAGAACTTGACAAGGAAGGAAAAATCATATTGGAACCTGAAGCAGTTACAGAACCGCGAAATCGACAACGAAAAAATGGATCAATTTCAGAGTATCTCATCAAGTGGAAGAACTTACCCGCTGAAGATTCCACATGGAAGGATGATAATTTTATACAGAAGCATCCAAAACTACTCAAGCGTTGAGGACAACACTTTTTGAAGGAGAGGGGCATGTTAGGTCCCTCTACTACTATGTACCGTATTGTTATTAGTTCAACCATTATTATATTGTTGTGCCCATGTAGTAGTTACCCATATGGTTAGTATGTGCCCCCATAGAAGGCCCACTATTGGTTATTTGTGCCCTTACATTATTATTGTTATGTCGGCTCTGATTATATTATGACCCCTTAGACTCTTATATATAGAAAGGAGGTCTTGTCATTTTGTTTCATCCAAGAATTGTTTATTTGTGTAATGTAAAGGAGGTTGCCCCCTCGAAGAGGCTGATTTCTAAGGCATTGATCTTTCTTTTCTATCTTTTGTGAGCTGGTTTCATAATAACCATGTGATCTGGAACACCATTGAGGATCAACCTCTTTGCTTTCGCCATCTCCTTGTACTTATTAAGCGGATTTGCATTTGCGGGTACAACTACCACATGTGAAAATTTCTGAATCAAAAAAGTTAGAGATCTTATTGCAGTAAACTGATTTGCATTACCTACTTGTGTTCTTCATTTAACAAGTTATTTTCAGAAATATTCGGAAAATATTAATGTAAATACATTGTAGCCTACACCAATATACAAATCAAGTACTAAAAAATAAATGAGACAAACACACAAATGACACTTATTTTTGAACAAAATGCCCTCGGAAAAACCTAATGCGGGAAAACCAGTATAGTAGCTCTGAGGGTTTTCTATTATTAAGCAGAAGTTCTGAATACAAACGCTGGTTGCCCTCCCGATAAACTAGTGATAGAGAAATACAATGGCAGAAAACTTGAGTGAGTGTTACCTCACGTCGCCCGGCAGATTCCGGCTAATTCGGCAACAAAACTGGCTGGGCCCGGCTACAACTGCACTGCCCCTTCGCAGTAACTGCACGGCCCTGCGTGTAGCTCTCTGAGGCTTTGCATCAGCTCTTCTGCCCATTGCGTCAACTCTTCTTCCCACTGTGTCAGCTTTCCCGGGTTGTTCTTGCAGTTTCTTGCAGTTCCAAAACTTTGTGTGGATTGCAACTCTCTCCCTCTGCGGTGGCCTTTTTGGCTCTGCGTCAAGGTTGTGTGGTCCCAGATTGGCCCAGCATCAGCTCTCTTGGCTACTGCGTTGCCTCCACAAGCTTCTCTCCGCCTCTCTGTCTGTTTTCCCTAACTATCATTGCCCCTTAACTGCAAGATCTCCGCAATCGATTTCTCTCTTGAGAATTTCTCACCTCAAAAAATCTATTTCCTCAATTTCTCTGTGTGTATTCTCCAACTGACCCCAAGCCTCCATTTATATTTTTCCCATTGAAAAATCAACGGCCGAGATTAAGTCTCTGATCAACAACTAAGATTAAATTAAACTTGATCCTCGTCTCTTAGAAGCTTCTTACCCATATTTTCATTAATACCCATTAATATTTTAATTTTCCTAAGTTTAGACTTAGGAACCCATTAAAATATTAATTATTTTAATAAAATACAATCCCGGTGGAATTTCTCCAAACGATTTCTGGGTCTTGGAGGTCTCATGTTTTCTAGCCCCTCCAAAATTTTTGGAGCTAGAGCACATCCGGTGCTACCCAAAAATCAACACCACACTATCGATGTAAGTCTTGAGATCATGTTCATCTAGAAGGCAGGAAATTCTAGTGTTCCAGATCACATAGTTGGAGGCTCCCTCCAACCGATATTGATGTTTCAAACTTGTTGATGCTATCTCTCTAAATATGTCGAATTCCTCCTTTTCTCCTCTGTGCAGCTGCTGCCCAGCTATTCACATTCCTTTCTGGCTCTCTGGGCTCCCCCTTTGGCTTCTGCGTCTACAACTCGACTTCTCCTTAGCAAATATTGATCTCCCTCTGAAGCTCTACGCTGACTCTCTGCACTGTGTCAGCCTCTATGTGGAGTACATTGTTTCTCTGCGTGCACTCACTGGATTGGAAAAACTTCCTTCCGGCCTTACTATCCCTACCCCTCTCATTGCTTTGAAATTACTAAATCACCTCCGGCAACACATAAATGCTACTCTGGAGTTTGATTTCCCAGCAGTATCGAATTCCTGGTGGCATCGGGTGTGTTCTCCAACCCCTATCAAATTTCTTCTTATAATCTCTCATTGAGGCTTCAACAACCAAGATTAAAACATAATCGATGACTAAGATTAACTAGAAATCGATCCATGTCTTCTTCTAGAAGATTATCACTATGACTTAATTAATACCTTTTAATTAATTAATTTTCCTAAGTTTAGACTTAGGCACCATTAAAAAAGGATTAATTATTTTAATGAAGTCGTCTCTAGGTGGAATTTCCAGAAATGAATTTTGGGTTTTGGAAAATACATGTATTCTAGCCTCTCCACCAAATTTCGTGGCTAAAACACAACTGATGCTAGAAAAATCAACATGCAGAGGGGGGGTGGGAGGCCGAAGGGCTTGGAGCCTATGATCGGCCTTAGAGAGGCTTGAAACTCAGACGCAGAGGGCTAATAGGCTGACACAAGTCTAGAAGAGGAGGACACTAGCCTTGGAGGAGGTGGATCCAGGCTTGAAAGCCCCAAAACTTTGAAACCCCAGCTGCAAAAATTTAATTCGCTTTAGATTTGAAATTTTGCTCAATTTCTTCAGTTGTTGGCCTTAAAAAAAAAAAATTCAAGGACTAGATCTTACCCTCAAGGGCTTAGATCTAGCTCTAGTCTAGCTTTCTTCACTTAATAACACCTGCACAAATAGATTTACAAATACCCAAAACCCTAATATATAAAAAAAAAATTCTTAAAACCCAAAACCCTAATTAGTAAAAATAATATACAAACTAATTTTATAAATCTATTTACAAATATACAATGCTTGAAAGAATTTTTGAGAAATTTTTTATGGAGTTTTTCTTTGATAAATGTCTAATAATACTTTGGAAAATTAATGCACATTATAGCCTTAGCGATGTTAAATTGATCATATAAATATCTGAAGTCCAAGCAAGGTCAGTTCATGCCCACAGTTTGTGAACTTGGGGACCAAGGATTGGGAAACCTGCAAACACTATATTTTTTCAAGAAAATTTGTTAGACAAATGGCGAATCAAATAATCTAAGATAAACCACAATGTATCAATAGAATGACTTTATCCCCATCTAATGAAAAACAAATTTTAAAATTAATAAGCACAATATAGGAAAGCCCGTACCTAGCACATATGACAAATCAATGAACACTGAATGCTGAACACCATGAATTGCACACCAAAGTCTTTATCATGATTCAAATAAATGTTCCCAGCGAGACTGTAGTGTTACATCAATTCTTCTGCAACAATTTCTTAGCCAAACATCTGATGGCTTGAGACTCAAATGACTCCCTAATTTATAGATAAATCCTTCAAGTTGAAAAGTAATAGCTAGTCAGCTTGATCCTCGTCAAAATAATCTTGACCGTTGATAAATCTTTGATGATCTATTAATCTTAGCTGTTGAAAATATTTATTTTGAGGAATTTTCGAATTTCTTATTAATTTTTTTTTATTAGCTCAAAATTAATTATTTTGAGCTAATTTCTTCAAATTTTTGACTCTGACTTTAACCACCAAGGTCCAAGGGCCCAATTTTTCTTGAAATATCCAATTATCTCTTGGTGGAGGACTTCTAAAAATTAATTATTTCAAGACCTAAGAATTTCTCCACTTTGAGAATTTAATTTCTCTATCGACTTAATTTTGATTCTAATTAATTAATTTTCTGGCTTAAGATTAATTTTATTTTTGCTAGAAAAATTAATTAATTAACACTTGAGGGGATTAGTTATTTTTTCTACTCTAATATTTTAGCCATAGTGTTTAAATATGAAGGACCATGCACTAAAATATTTTTTACATAAGATTTTTTTACAAATTCAACCCTCAAAGGGGGAATACCCATTTGGCTTAGACCCTGTTGAAATTTGGTACCGGAGGACAGGTTGTTCCCTTAGGCTTTGATCTTTGGCCTAGGGAAAAGTTTCCAAAAGATTTTAATTTTTCTCCTAAAGTGACTTTATAATTTTTTATAAAGTTAAAATCTAATTTAAAAGTGACTTTAAGTGATAAAGTTACTAAAGTCTAATTTTAAAGTGACTTTAATAAAGTTAATGTAAAATTAGAAAGGAAAAGTGACTTTGGAAATAAATGACAAGTGGGTCTTTATTAAAGTGGGGTGAATTAAAAAATAAAAAGTGAGATTTAAATGTGCATTTAATCTCAGCCATTGATCTAAATCTATTTCAGCCATTGGATTTAGAGATCACCCAAAAGTCACTTGGATCACCCAAAAGTCACTTGGAGTTATACTAAATGAGGAAAAGGAGGAAAAGATCATTCATTCTTTCATGAGCAGATTGGGAGAAGGAGAGCAAGAGAGCAAGGGAGATTTCTGGACAAGAAAGAGAAAGAGGCAGCAATTTGGCACACATACCAGGCAGCTCTTCAGCAAAATCAGAACAACAGAAAGACAAGCAGAACAGCAGCAAGAACAAGCAGAAAAAAGCTGATTTTTTGCTGAAAACTAAGAAGTTTCCAGGTGGTCCGTTGGGCTGAAAACGGATAAGTTTGCTTGCTGAAATAATTATTTTGCTGTAATTTTTTGCTGAAATTTTCTTGCTGTAAAAAGACATTTTTCAGAAATAAAGAAGAGCTCTCAAACTGGTTTTCCCCAAGAGTTGTAGGGGGTTTTTCCAGGGTCACGTTGACAAAAATATCAGTGTTTTAATGTGTTTTAATG
>APFE031728085.1:56192-108678 GCA_000404065.3 Pinus taeda | reverse complement strand
TCCTCTGCATTGCTGCATCCTGTATTGCTGCCCATGGTTCTGCCATTGCCACTGTTGCATATGTACGACAACTCCCTCTACATCCGTGCTGCTAGTGGTCCTTTCTCGCAGCACTGCACCCGCACTGCACCTCCTCTCATCATGCTGCATCGTGCTGCCCACTGCCGCACTGCAACTCAATTACTTAGAAGTAAGTAACTGATCTCCCAATTTGACCACCCTGTTGGGCTAGAGACCCTCTTGATGCTGAAGCTCCCTCTGCCGCTGACAAGTGCTCCCTCTCTGACCTCTGCGCTGCTGCAACAACTCCTTGCACTTTGCACCGTTGCACACCTCTCTGTGCCATCCTGCATTGGTGCAACACTCCTGTGCCTCTCGCATTGCTGCAACCTGCTAGCCTTGCGCTGGCTCGGGACTCTTGCACTGTAGCTCTCTCTGCTGCTTCATCCGCATCCGTTTGTACCCGACTCAGCCAATCCTGCTACTCCTCTTCGGGGCTCCCATAACAAGGTCTAGTCCAAGAGGCTAGGTACCTCGAGGATCCTGCCCCTCATCGCCTGTAGTTCGCCTGACTACAGCTCGATGTCTCCCCACTTTCGCTCAAGTGGTGCATGTGCACTCATGGCACAATCATCGTTTGTCAACACTTCCTTCTCTGCCCGTGCTGGCGTTGCCTTAGTCTCGGAAGACTCTCCCTTACTCTTCTTCCTTGGACACTGGGTCGCATAATGACCCAACTCCCCACAGTGGAAGCACTTGATCTTGGAGAGATCCTTCTTCTTCCGCTTTTCCTGCTTTCCCTCAGATGCTAGGGCAACATCTTCCTCCTCCTGCTTGACTTTGATCCCCTTGTTGCTGCTTACCGTCTTTGGTTGCCGTCTGATCTCTTCCTGGCAAAGAGCCGCCCACATCTTGTCCCAAGGTGGGAGAATCCCTCTGCCTAGTATACTCTGGACAAATACCTCCTAGTCTTTTGAGACAACATTCAGGGTTGTCCTCACCATCAATTCTTGATTTGGCGTGGCTTCTATAGCAGTCAACTGATCTCGGATCTCATTTAGTCCTCCGAGGAAGGTGTCAATCGGTTCTCCCTTCTTCATCTAATACAACCTCAACTGATTCTCAAGTAGCATTCTTCTCTGCACAAAAGTATGCTGGTACAATTTCTTGAGGGCCTCCCACATCTCATATGCCGTTTCCTTCTTGGCAATGTGTGGTACTACATGGTCCTTGACCCTGTCAAGGATGATGCTCTTGGCCCTCGCCATTGCCTCCTCGTACTTGTCGTTATCATTAGGGTCGACTGGAATAGCTATAACCTTCAAGGCGAAGTCCTTGACACGATTTCTGTCAAGTACAGATAAGATTCTAGCCTTCTAGACTGCGAAGTTCGACACTTTGTCCAGTCTATCCTAGTCTCTTACTCCGTGTAGTGCCATGATGCTCTTCTACTTCCCTCCTGGAAGTTCTCTGTTCGACTCCTCCGAGTCTCTACTTCCCGTCTGGAAGTTATTTTCTGGACTCCCTCTAAGACCCAATTTCCCTCCTGGAAATCCTCCTACCGCTGTCGAGATGCCCCCCTACTCTGATCGTCTTGTGCAACCACACCACTGATCCGGGTTCCTCGGCTAGAAACTCTCGGTAGCAACTCCCTCCTCTTGGCCTTGCTCTGTCAGGTACTGTTCTGACTACATTACCTCACTAGCTCCGCTTTGCAATATTCCCACAACCTTCTAAACCCCAACAACTTGAAGGTTAGACATCCTAAGCTCTGCGCAATCCCGACACCAGCGATCCGGCCTCCTTAGCCAACTGCGTCAGCCTTCCCAACTTTTGCGTGGCTCTGCGTGAGGCTCCCTTTGCCTTCCTTAGCTTTTGCGCTGCCTCTTCTTAGCTCACCCTTGATGACACAGGCACTGCGACACCCTTCCCTTGTTGCTGCTATGCTAGAAACAACTTCTGTCACCTTGGAACAACTGTTTTCAATAGCTATTGCTCCGCTCAACTGATGTCCTTAGTCCTTCTGTGATCTACAAACACGTTCTGATACCATGTTGAAGTTTCTAAGTCTACTTAGTTAGACACCCCCATGCACTTTATTTGATTTATTCCTACCTACTTGTTCCGTTACTGAACAAGTTATTTACAATGTAAATACTGGAAATAAACACTAGTGCATGCTCAACATATTACAGATCAACAACTGAAAGAAACAGAAACAATTACACCAAATGACACCATTCTTTTTGGACCAATGTCCCAGGAAAAACCCAATGTGGGAAAACTGGTGTAGCTATCTGGGGGTTTTCTTATTAAGCAATATCAGAGTACAATCTGGGTGCCAAAACTGGCCTACCCAACAGAGAATTTCCTTGGTAGTAATACCTCAGTTTCTGACAAATCTCCTAGCTGAAACCCCGGATAATCCTTCCGACAACTTCTCAGCACCAATCTGCCCCAGAAACCCCAACGTCAGCCTCTCTTTGGACTGTGTCAGCCTCTCTCTACCCAGCACTGGCCTTGCGTCACCCCAGATGGGTCTGCGTTAGCGTTAGGAGGCCCAGCGTCAACCCTCTGGTCCATTGTGTCAGCAACGCTGGCCTCTCTGAGGCTCTGCGCAACTCCCGACTGTCTCTGCGTGGTCCTGTGTGAGCCCTGGTTGGCTCTGCGTCACTCTCCCTGGCTACTGCGCTGCTCCCCCAGTGCTGTCTCTGCCTCCCTGTCTCTTTGTACTCAATGCCCCTCAGTTGCAACTCCCGATCACTAATTCTATCTCTCTTAGCAAACCCCGCTCTAGAGAATCGAATGACTGATCACTCTGGTGTGTTCTCCAAGTGACCCTTAAGCCTCCTCTTATACTTTTCCTGTTGACATATCAACGACCGAGATTAAGTCCCCAATCAACGGCTAAGATAAGATCTGGCTTGATCCATGTGTTTTGGACCATTCTAACACAGTTTCGTATTAATTCCCATTAATATTTTATTTTCCTTAAGTTTAGACTTAGGGACTCCATTAAAAATATTAATTATTTTAATATCTGCACAAACCCTTTCTGGATATTGGAGATCTTATGTGCCTCAACCGCTCCACCAAATTTCGTGGCTAGAGCACATCTGATGCAACCCCAAATCAAGAAGGTCTCCTTTCAATACCTTGTACACTTAGCTGCTCATAGTGGACTTATCCTTTAGTTCACTGCATATAAATTAGCATCAACCTTGCTGTTCAAACTTCCTTCTCCAAACAGAACCATTTAATAACTCAACAATTCACCATCAACAAAACAACAACGTATATATAACGATAGATAAGCTCCAACTCAACCTCTTCTTGAAGATCTGCGCTTACTTGGGCTACTTCTGTTGATTTCTGGTAGCATTTTAGCTCTAAGCCTCTAAATTTGCAGGGAGACTTGGACACATGTATTCCACAATACCCATAAATTGTTTGGGGAAATTCCATCAGAAGACAGTTTTATTAAAATAATTAATTATTTTTAATGGGTGCCTAAGTCTAAACTTAGGAAATTAATAATTAAAGGGTATTAATTTAACTGTGGGTGAAACTTCTAGAAGAAGACGAGGATCAAGTCAAAATGATATGAGCCATGGATTAGGATTTAATTTGGGCCGTTGGTTCTCAACAGAAGGATTATAAGAGGCTTGATGGACATTTTGAAGAAATATCGAGTGGGAGGTCAGAGATCGAATTTCTGAAGTGAGCAGTGCAACAGTTGCCAGAGAGATTCGAAGTGATTTCTTACAGAGAGCGGTAGGGGTAGTTCTGGTTGGATGTTTCTCCTAATCCGGGAATACTTAGTAGAGGAGGCTGAGAGAGATCCAGGAGAGGCAACACAGAGGCTACGCTGGGCAGCGTAGGCTGACGAAGAGGCAACGTAGAGCCTTGAGGATATCTGTATTTTTGCTGGAGAGGTCGATTTCTGAAGCCGGAAGCCGGGGTGTGACACCGGGAGGGCAGAATCGAGTCTTAGAGGCAAATCGGTCAGCGGAAGGGGTGACGTTGTCCCTAGAAGCTGTGACGTTGGGCCTATGCAGTGACTGCGTAGAGGCAACAAGTGACTATCCATTTTGTGGCTGGATCAGTCGGGGTTGCTAGTAATAGTGTGACGTATTTCTCACTAATCTTCTGTCAGTCATATTCTTTGTATTGGATAGCCAACACAGCATCCAGAGATTGTATTCAGATTACTACTGCTTAATAATACAAACCCTCAATTGCTGCATCGGTTTTCTCACACTGGGTTTTTCTGGGGACATTTGTCCAAAAATAACTGTCTAGGTGTGTGATGTTTATTTCTCTCGTGTGCTATATTTATTTTCCACAGTTTTTATTCATGTAGACTGCAGTGCATTTAATGTTTATTTTGGGTAGCATCGGATGTGCTCTAACTCCGAAGTTTTGTGGAGGGGATAGAACACATGAGATCTCCAGAACCCAGAAATCATTTGGAGAAATTCCACCCGGATGAGGAGTTATTAAAATAATTAATATTTTTAATGGGTTCCTAAGTCTAAACTTAGGAAAATAAAAATATTAATGTGTGTTAATAAAATATGGGTAAGAAGGTCCTAAGTGACGAGAATCAAGCCTGTTTTAATCTTAGCCGTTGATTAGAGATTAGATCACGACCATTGATTCATCAACAGGAAAAGTATAAGAGGAGGCTTGAGGGTCAGTTGGAGATACACCAAGAGATCAAAGAGTTTGATTTTTCTGGGGTGTGGTTTGCTGAGAAAATTGAGCTAGTGGTCTGAGTTGTAGTGAGAGGGGGCAGTTCGGCAAAGGGACTTCAGTCCAAGGCAGAGAATACATAACAGAGAGGCAGAGCAACAACAGGAGAGACAACACAGTTTTTATTTATGTAGGTTGCACTGCCTTAGTCTCGGAAGACTCTCCCTTACACTTCTTCCTTGGACACTGGGTCGCATAATGACCCAGCTCCCCACAGTGGAAGCACTTGATCTTGGAGAGATCCTTCTTCTTCTGCTTCTCTTGCTTTGCCTCAGATGCTAGGGCAACATCTTCCTCCTCCTGCTTGACTTTGATCCCCTTACTGTTGCTTCCCGCCATTGACTGCTGTTGGACATCTAAACCTCTATGTGTTGGTGTAGAATGTGAACAGCCATGAGAGTCCAAGAGACCTTGGTATGTGGAACCCAACTATCACACAAATGTACTATAAATGTATATCATGTCAATAATAATGCATTCAATGTTTTATCATACACCTTTGCTATTTACATTCCATGTGACGTTAACATGGTATCAAAGAGGGCAATTGCTGGGCCTGCTCCAATTTGAGCCACTAGTTTTGTGACCTCCACCTGGGTATGCATGTTCTGAATTTCAGTCTTGCCATTCTGATCCTATCATTATAAGCTAGACGTCAGCTAGTGTGCAATGTGCCCTTGTCTTGTGCTTTTCTATATTTCGCGCATTTCTGTTATTGGATTTAGTGTAGTAATGCTTGGAGCACAATGACTTTTCTCTGTAACGAATAAAATATATAAATAATATAAATATAATGTAAAAGATAATAATCATAAATAATAGTTAGTTAAGCTAGTAATTAAGGTTGAAGAGGCATGTCTAATAGGACATGACTCTTTATGAAGAGACACTTGCTTGGTATATAAGCAAGCCTTTCGTTCTCATTTGAAAGTCATTCATTCTTATTCATTTTATTTAATATAATATTTATATCCTAAATGGATATCTTGACATTCCAAGTATTTTGGAGTAATTAATCTATACAAGGAACTTTTTTCACTTCATTCTCCAAAGTTATTCCCTGTGAAATTCAATAGCTCGTGGGTTGGAACAAGAGGAATGCACATTCGCCTGAATGTAGTTGTAGTATAATGGTTGGAAAGTTTTGGGTTGTATTATCTGGTATTTCCTTGAGGTACCCAGCGGATGCGTGGTGCTCTTTTATGTAACATCGATGTCATAGAAGAAAATAAGCATGAATAAGTGCATCTTGTTGCAAGTTTCAATTCTTCGATTGTTCAAGGTCGTAGAAAGCCAAGAACTGTGGTGAATGATGCCCAAAGTGAACGCTTAGAACAGGACTGTGTTTGATTAAATGTCGTGGTGAGTTTTTATGGCACATCTCTGCAAATTAGTTGGAAGTCATTGAACTCATATGTTTTGAAGTTTTTATGGTATATACAATTCATTGAGTGGCGTATTGCGTTGAGAGTTGAACCGTATACAGTACATGTTTCCTGTGCATTAATAATTGAACCTTGAAGGGTTGTATTCCTTTGTTTGGGCCGGGATACATTGTGTCATAAATAACTAGCTCTGACATTTCTGCTCCAGGTCAGAAGCGTTTCAACACTTATGCGCTACTGTGTTATGATGCCACTGTTGATTCCTTGGCCTCCCAAGGTACTCTGGAGTTTTCTCAAATTTTATGCGTTCCAAACCTTTCTTGCTTTATAAATAGTGAGAATAGGGATTTCTTGATGAGGAGGAAGGGAAGATGAAAGGATGTGCAAGCTTAAATCCCACATGGTCGAAGAGCTGAAATCATTGAGATCTTCGCACATAAATTCCACCCGTTCTTCTTCAAAGAACATAATTGGAAAAAACCCTAATTCAAGCACAGATAGAAGCCTTGGGTCCGGCCTCTACTCAAAGGCCTCCTCCACCAGCGTCGCTTCTTTGCTTGCCAGTCTCAGGCGTTCCCTCCCGACCAATCCCAATCTCTACAAATTCAAACAACTCGCAAACGCCACCGAGCAGTTCACCTCTGGAACACTGGGGAATTCGTCTGTTTGGAAGTGCGTTCTTAGGGGAAAAACAGTGGCCCTCACGGTAAGAGACCAGAAGAGAAAATTTGGGGATTTCAGGTCACGGCTCAGAGAGATCTGTAATACCCACCATGCCAACATAATCAAGCTCTTGGGAGCTTGCTGTGAGGGAGACCAAGTATATCTGATCTTCGAGTACGTCCAGCGATCGAACCTCGGGGACTGCCTGTGGGGCAACAAAATGTCGGGATACATGGTTCTGGGCTCTTGGATTGTGATACGATTGCCATATCACAATATTTTCACTAGAAGGTCGACTGTGCCAAGTCAAATATGCTTTCAAAGCAGTGAAGGCTGCGGGAATCACATCCATAGGTGTGCTCGGGAAGGATACTCGCCGTGTACTGAGACTAGAAGGATGAAATCATGGGAGTATGCCTACATGCGATCTGTTCCTAAGGTATTAGACACAGATGTTTTTGCAGGTTATCAGACTTGGTGCAAATTGGAATAGGAGCAACCTCTAATTTAAGTTAAATAGACTAGGGGACAAAAATTCCATAACTCCATTGGTATCTTTTGCAGGAATTGACATAAAAAATAATAGTGACAAGGTTTGAAGGTGCCTTCACACAACAATTAATGTGTTGCTTACTTCTTGAAGTGGAATTAATAGCTTGCATGTTTTCCTGGGTCGATTCGTTGTGTGCTTTCACAAGTAAGTTAATGGTACAATGATTGTTGTTGAATCATTTCAAGCACTTAAATTTACATAAAAAAAGGAGTTTTTCTACTCAACGAAATTTCAAAAAGCAATAAGGCAGATCCCCTCCATTGGCTTCACCGTATTTCCTATTCTACTGCCATTGGCTTATATGCTCAGATTGAAGTATTGACATAGTATATTGTAGTTGGTATTGAAGTTTATTTAATCAGTTTTTTATCTAATCAAGAAGGTAGAAAGTTGAAAATTAAAAGCAGTATTTTCTGGAGGAGAGTTCAGTCATTTTCTGCCATTAGAACTATTACACTTTGATTTTAATAGTGGTGCACTTGTTATGGCTCTAATTGGTGGTGTATTAGAGTTTTTCAAAACTTTGATACAATCTACTGTCGAAGACAATTAAAATCAGCAAGAACACTCTTTGTGATATTAAAACATGTCTACAGAATACACAGGGAAAAATAGACTTTTTGGAGCTTGAATCTCAGCTTCAGCGAGCATAATTACAATAGTGGAGTCATCATTCTCAACTTGTCTCTGTTCAAAACATTGAAACAGACTCCTTTAAGCAGCAAATCAATAATGTTGCAGTTGATTCAGATCCATTGCGCAATAAAGCAACAGAATTGCATGCACAAGTAGAAGTTCAGTTTGCACTTCCCAGGCCCATCATCAGACCTTGGGAAGAGCTTGTCCACAACAAGCATAAAACTGGTCTTGGATATGAAAAGGACGTGTCCTTTTGTATTCCAGATTACTCAAAGCCCATCCAGTTTTAGAGTGCTGGATTTCTTCATGACAATTCACCTTCAACTGTTCTAGATTTTGCCCCTTTTCCACAGCAACAACAAAAGATTGTGAAATGCCAACACTATGACCGAGTTGGCAATCTGAAAGATCACTGTTTTGATCTTCATCCATGTAAGCACTGTCATAAAACCAGTCATTCTTCAAACAAATGCTTTAGAAACAAACCTCCTGCAAGAACAAAAATTCATCTTGGATTGTTCGCTTCTTAGTAGTGGGCTTCAACAACCAAGAAGATATTTCGCTCATACAACAGGATTTGTTCTCGAATATTGAGCAGTCTTGCAGTTGAGTTTTCTCCATCATATCACCTTGTATCTGACAGGGGGGAAATGATGGTCATCTACGAGCTTCAAAGCCACATCAAGCAAGCCTGAGCCACAACCTGCCATAACAAATTCAGAGTTGGAGCTAGAGACAAAGATGCCCTTGATCGTGCCTTCAGTCGGTGATACCTCTTCAAAGAATTGGGGACACTTCCTCTAGCAAAAGACTTCAACTTCTTGCCAGTTTTGAAAGAGTTTCAGGAATTGCATTAAGCATTCTAGAGTTGTTGGTCGTCTTTAAATCATCATAGGTTGATACCTCCCTTTTCAGGTTAAGGTTCTCCCTTTTATGCGGGTTGAGACCTCCCTTTCATGGTTGAAGGTTTCCCTCTTCAAAACATCAGGAGTACTTCCTCTAGCAGAAGACCTGAGCTTCATGCCAGACTTGTAAGGGTTTTGGGAACTGCACTAAGCCTTCCAATGTTGGTGGTCATCCTTAAACCACCCCCCTTATACCAACATTTCAGAGTGCACATTTAGTCTAGTGCTGCCATGCATTTTTGCACATTTTGTATTACCGCTGTCTTCTTGGACTCATACATACCCCTTCGGGTTAAGGGGGGAATGTTGGACACCTAATCCTGTATGGGTTAGTGTAGAATGTGAACAACCATGAGAGTCTATTAAAATTGGCAACTAGGGCAAAACTTCATGTGGGTCATCTTATTCATGGCTGATAATATTTTTATTAGATTCCTCTCGTCGAGAGGTGTAGGATTGATATAAAGATCATCCGATTCCAATAAGTATTCATGGAGATATGAATTTATTTTGATTATGGAATTATTATCAAGCCGACCTACAACTCATGTAGGCTCAGAAGCCCAACAGTTGCATCTATTCAAACACCAATGTTGTGTATAAATACAGGAGGACTTTTCCTCATTTGGACTCACTCACCTCATCACATCTCTCTCTACTGCGTAGAAAAGGGTCTCTCCCTCACACATGTGAAGTCGGAAGCTGCAACTGCAGAAGTAAAGTTTGACCTGTGTGGACCAGAAGATCCCCTCATCTGAACTGCGTTGTAGGTTCATCTGAACCTCCTTTGAAAGCCGCAACTTTTGGTGGTGGAATCAAGTCAATTCGACAGACGGTTTGCAAGATATCGACTGCACTAGTTTGAAGGAAGCTGTTGAAACTGACGCTGCAATTGCAGAAGTGAAGTTTGACCTGCGTGGACTAGAAGATCTCCTCATCTGAATTGCGCTGTAGGTTCATCTGAACCTCCTCTGGAAGCCGCAACTTTTGGTGGTGGAATCAAGCCAATCCGACGGTCGGTTTGTGAGATATCGTCTGCCCTAGTTTGATGATGAAGCGCTAATGCTGATCTAGGTTTTGCTACTGCTGATATAAATAAGATTTATTGTACTATTTCTCTTTGCTTAATTATTGAAGATAAAAGAAGATTTGATCAAAGGGTTTCCCCACACATTGTGGGATTTGTCCTTAGCTAGCTGCTACATCTTGTGTCTCTTGTCTTGGCTTGTTTTCTGTCGATCATTTAATGTTCTATCTGCACTTTACTTTATGTACATGTGATTGCTAATCTGAAATAATAAGAACAAGAAGTGAAAGCATAGAACATACCATAACTTAACATGGAATCAGAGCTAAGGTGAAGACAAAGCCCGAGCAAGAGCAAGAGCAATCACCGAAGAGAAGATTGGCAAGGCTATCCTAAAAGAACTATGGGGTCCTCATCACTCTTTCCTGCTGATGACAAGCTCCGTGAGAAAGCTGACTATCACGGATGGAAGAGGTCTATCGATCCGACCTTAGAAGATCAAGGAGTGTTGGATAATGTTAGAGGCAATATTGTTGAGCCTCCATCAAATGCATCCGCTGCTGCGAGGATCAAATGGAAAACCGAAGAAGTTAATTCAAAGAAGATCATCCAGGACTCTATCGACAAGCGCTTGATGGCCTACATCTCCGACCTGAACACCTCCAAGGAAATCTATGATAGACTGGTGAGTTTATTTAATGTTAATGATGCAAATCAAGATTTGTTTCTTAGAAATAAGTTGAAGGAAATTCATAAGGGTAAAGATGAGAGCAATCAAGCATATTTCTTAAGAATCACCGATTCAAGAACGATCTCCTATATATTGGGGAGACTATTACTGATAGGGAAATGGCACTCCGACTTTTGGAGGATTACCATCCGAATAGTACATGTCCGGACTACTCTTTTGAGCAATCATGTAATTCCTGGTTTCAAGGAATCAATGGCTAGATGCATTCAAGAAGAAACAAGGGTAGAAGAGCAAGAAATTCCCATGCCTAAAGGTCCTCCTGCTACCTTTTCTTCTCATGCTAATGGTAAGAAAATAAATAATTCCGGGACTAAATCAAAAGGAAAGGCTGGACCTAAGGGTGGAAGAAAAAGATGATGTTACATCTGCGATAAAGCAGGTCACTATGCAAGGGAGTGCCCTGATAGAAAGGACTCTCACTGTGACGATGATCAAAATTCCTCTCATGGTTATCGAAGGGATGGAAAATTCAACAACAAAGGTAAAAGGAATGCTGGAAATCAAGGAAGAGGACAACCATTCAAGAAGGCTAGAAATTCCAGGATGTATTAAGTGCACCTGACCTCTGAAAGAACTTGGTGTCCATCTCGGCAATGGAAGACAAAGGCTACAAGGTAACCTTCAACGATGGCAAGGTACGTGTATCAAAAAATAATGTTAAAGGTTTCTTTACTCTTAGGTTTCCTGTTGATTCATTATATTCGGTTGATGAAAGTCAGGTAGGTGTCATGTCTATGACACATCTCTTCAGTCCGAACTTTGGCATTGGAGGTTTGCCCACCTTCATTACAAAGGTCTACTCGATGTAAGACATATGGTAACAGGGATGCCCGAATTCCCAGTAGAAAAAGAAGGTGTATGTTCGGGATGTGCCGAAGGAAAGCTCAAAAGGGGACCATTCCCCTCAAGCCAAAGTAAGACCTCCGATATATTACAGTTGGTTCACTGAGGCATACTTGAGGCTGGCATTAAGAGGGAGACTACTACTCCACATACTCCTGAGCAGAATGGTGTGGCGGAAAGGAAGAACCGTACGATTGTGGAAGTTGTCCAGAGACGTCCGAAGTTTCTATGGGTAGATAATGTAACAATGCCTGATGTGGAGGAACCCATGGATCCTATTTATCCACCTAAGCCTTCCTCTTCTAGGAAGAGGCCTTCATGGCTTAGGGGGATACTTGATGATGCTGAAGGACATGCTGCACCGCGAGGAACCTTCTGTGAAAGTAAGAAACCTAACAGGAATTAGGGATACCCGACCATCATGAGCACGATCATATAAAATGAGCCTTCATCATTCTCAGATGTCGTTAAGCATCAAGTATGGAAGGATGCTATGATCAAAGAATATGAGTCTATTATGGAGAATGATGTCTGGGAAGTAGTTCCCAGACCCCAGGACAAGACAATTGTTACTTCAAAATGGCTTTACAAGATAAAGCTGCAGCAGATGGAAGTACAAAATAGTATAAGGCTTTGTTGCTCGTGGTTTCTCCCAGAAGGAATTTATAGACTATGATGTGATATTTGCACCTGTTGCCAGATATATGACCATCCGCTTGATCATAGCCCTTGTGGCTTCACAAGGCTAGAACCTACATTAGATGGATGTCAAGACCGCGTTCTTGCACGGTTCGATCAAAGAAGAGGTCTATGTGGAGCAACTCAAAGGATTTGAGATTTATGATTGAAAATATCATGTATGCAGGTTGAAGAAGGCTCTCTATGGGCTGAAGCAAGCACCCCGAGCATGGTATGAGAGGATCGATAGCTACTTGATGAAGCTGGGATTCACTAAGAGTGAAGCCGATCCTAACCTTTACTTTAAGGTTGAAGATGAAAAACCTATCATATTGGTGTTGTATGTGGATGACCTCTTTCTAACAGGTGCATACCCTTTCATTCACAAATGTAAGAGGGAGTTGGCTTCTGAATTTGAAATGAAGAACCAAGGACTTGAAGTGTGGTAGAAGCCAAGGGAAATTTTCCTATCTCAAGGAAAATATGTGGTGAAGATTTTGGAAGGATTTGGTATGGTGGACTGCAAGCTTGTGACTACCTCGAGGATCTTAACTTTCAGAAGTTATATGGTAGTGATGTCGGATCAGATTTGGGAAATGCCTCTGAGTTTCATAAACTCATTCGCATTGATGTTCTTGGTGAACCTCCGTCCAAACATATATTTTGCAGTTAGCATTGTGAGCTCATATTTGGTTGAGCCTCACTAGATTGATGCCAAGAATCTTCTAAGATGTCTTCAGGGCACAATATTTCATGTATTAAGATACACTATCGGAAATATGAAACTGCATGATTATTGAAATATTGATTGGACAGGTAGTGTGATGGACCGTAAGAGCACTTTTAGGTGCTACTTATCCTTGGGATCTGCTTCGATATCCTGGATGGGTAGGAAGTAGAAGTCGATGGCTTTGAGCACCACCAAAGCAGAGTATATTGTTGCTAGCATGGCCTCCTGTGAGGCAGTCTGGTTGCGAAAGATCTTCAGTGAGCTATTTGGATTTACATTGGATACCACCGTGATCCTATGTGACAACTAGAGTGGGATTCGTTTATCATATAATCCCGTATTTCATGATCACTCCAAGCATATCGATATCAGGTAGCACTATATTCGAGATATGGTGCAGTGGAGAGCTATAACGCTCTAACATATCAGTACAGTTGAACAGGTCACCGACATTCTAATAAAGCCCCTAGGGAAAGTAAAATTCCTGACTTTCTAAGAACAACTTGGTGTTGTTCAAAGACCCTCCAATGAGGGTCCTGTATGATGCATTGAGCTCTGGGAGCTCTGGGGGGGTGCAGGGTACTTTTTGGAGCGAAATATAACCAAAGGTTGATTCAATATCCCCTAGTGGTATACATGTACACCCCATGGCGACTATGTAGCAGGATGATTGGTTCTTCTGTGAGGTCTAAATGATGTGTTCTCCATGACGATTATGTAGCAGGATGATTAGTTCTCCTGTGAGGTCTGGATGATGTGTTCTCCATGACGATTATGTAGCACGATGATTAGTTCTCCTGTGAAGTTTGGATGATTTGTTCTCCATGACGATTATGTAGCAAGATGATTAGTTCTCCTGTGAGGTCAGGATGATGTGTTCTCCATGACGATTATGTAGCAGGATGATTAGTTCTCCTGTGAGGTATGGATGATGTGTTCTCCATGACGATTATGTAGCAGGATGATTAGTTCTCCTGTGAGGCCTGGATAATGTGTTCTCCATGGCGATTGTGTAGCGGGATGATTAGTTCTCCTGTGAGGATGGGATTGATAAAGTTCTCTTGTCAAGGCATCCTACCCATGCAGTCCGGGACTCATGGGAAGTACCTCTCATCTGATCAATGAGCAGGGAAATGAAGTTTAGGGACCATAGTAGTACCGATGGACACATCATTGTATCTACCATACTCCCTACGCTAGGATGACCTTCATTGATCTGGGATCAATGGTACTAGTCTAGGACCAGTGGTAGGAGTTGTACCATACTATGATGCTAACTTCGGGTCGGTTGAGACTGGTTTGAGACCAACGGTACATACTTTGAGACTGACTTTGTGCCAGTGTAGTACTGGTCTGGGACCAGTGAGAGTGGTACATACTATGACGCTAACTTAGGGTCAGTTGAAACTGGTCTAGGACCAATGGTACACTCTTTGAGACTACGATACTGGTCTAGGACCAGTGGTAGGAGTGGTACATACTATGATACTGACTTCGGGTTGGTTGAGACTGGTCTAGGACCAGTGGTACGCACTCTGAGACTGACTTTGAGTTAGTGGAGGAGTTGTACTCACTATGACGCTGACTTCGGGTTGGTTGAGACTGGTCTGGGACCAGTGGTACATACTCTGAGGCTGACTTTGAGTCAGTATGATACATCCTCGATCATTTCTTATTCTTCATAATTCGGACAAAAGCAGAGCAGAACAGAACAAAGCAGAGCAGAGCAGAACATTCATTCACTTGTTTTTATTTGGCTTTTTTTTACTAGTATTATGAGACGACCACTAACAAATGAAGAAGAAGGCAGGGAGGCATGACAATGAAAACCATTATGTTCCTGCACTTTCATCCCATTCTCGCCTGCGTTAGATTGGGGCAGGAATGTAGCACGACCATGTTGAAAACGAAGGTAATGCATAAGGTAATTCAAAGGCTATAGACTCCATATTAGCAAAATAACATCGAATTTCAACTACAATCAATCTTCAGAGAGTACATATTTATCTACAATAAGCCCATATATTACAAGAAAGAGTACCTACTTTTAGAAATCCTTCTAATCCATTTGTAATAAAGTTGCGCCATCTTCCGTTGGTCTTCTGATCAAAGTCAATAATGTCAGATGTTGCGACGACCGCATCTACTAGGGTATAAAGCAGCTCCTCTGCCCTGCTCATGACCCTCGGAATGTCCACGTAAGTGTCTAGCTGGTCAAGGGTAAAGGTGATCAATAAAAAAATCCCAACTCATATTATTATGTATATTTTTTTATGTTATCTTATGTTTTTTTATCTTTTCAACTCATTAATATGGAGCCTAAAAAAAATCACAAAATCTATAGAACCAATAATACCAGTAAAAAAAAGCCAAATAAAAACAAGTGAATGACCTTTTTATAATCCCCGGGAAACAAATAAATAACGTGGAGTGAGACATTTTAGCAACAGACCAATTGAAAATCCTAAAAATTCCAGTGAGAATGTGCCACAAGAATAATGCTCATAACAAGCCAGAATTTATAATATACCAGAGGGAAAAAAGAGTAAGCGCCTAACAGTGTGCACACTTTCACATATTTGAAGACTGGTAAAGATACACATAAAAGTTGGACAGAAGAAGATCCCAATGGGGAAGAAAGGAAGCCCCTTATACAGGGAAGTTCACTCACATTGATTCTGTAAAAGCTCTTTCAAAACCAGGAAAGAAGATAACCAAAGGAGTAGATTATATATTACTTCTTTACTTCTCAGACATTATTTGTCTACCTAAAGGTAAGATGGTCGACCATAAGATTGAAATTGGAATGGACCATATGGATTATGCAGTTAACAACAAACAATCAATTCATACAAATTTGGCATATATATGCCAAGCAGAACTTGTCACGGGATTGATGACATGATATGGTAGCAACCAAACAATTTCAATACATAAAAAGCATATGTAGCATTTACAGAGAGCACTATACAACAAATCAGGTAATTTTTTCAAATGCAAATCTTTGAAGCATCCAAATAAAACTAAGAAGAATGACTTTCAAACAGAGTTTGGCAAAACTATTTGGCTGATCCCATGGAAAAAACAAAAATTTACCCTTGGATAGTCGAAAAGGTTATGCTTCCTAGAATTGTAGCTGAGAAGTGATTACTTCAATGTTCAATTAGAAGGTAGTTTAGTTAGGATCAGCAGCACGTGACATGGCTTCCAAAAGACCAAATAAAGAAAACCTTATGTAAATATGAAGACCGGTAAGAAGATGGTGGAGGCACACCACTGCTGATCCATGAAAAGAGCCAACCCCATACAAAGACGATAGTAGAATGTCCGATGGATATAAATGAGATCTTGACAAAGATGATGGGTTGCTTCCAACATTATAGGCTGATCAATAGATGCCTTGGCTCTCCCTATCATATATACCTGACCAGGTAAATTGTAAAATGGGATGCTAGCCACTGGAGCAGGACGATGTAAGTCAGAGTAAGTGGAATGGGCAAAGGCAATGGAAAAGGTATGTTTAGGGAGCAGTGTAGAAGAATTGAGAAGGGAAAAGGAACTGGGAGGGTAAGTTTTACGGAGCAGTGAACTAGCATCAACGCCAGCACCAGCAACAACACCACCACCATTACTAGGATGAGCCCATTTAGTCTGAGAGTTAATGGCTTCTGCAGATCTTTTCCCCTCTTCCCTGTCTTTCTCAGTTTGAGACTTAATGGCTTCCACAGACCTTTTCCCCTCTTTCTTGGCTTTCTCAGACTGAGGCTTAATGGCTTTTGAAGATCTTTTCCTCTCTTTCTTGGCTTTCTCTAACTCAGCCAAATGTTTTTCAATATCTTTAGTAGATATTTGTGATTCAAGTTTGTGCTCTTCAATACACTTAATTACAGTAGTCAACGATGCAAATTATCTTGAATCTCCAGTATTCTGCAATAAGACATGGAACTGTTCAGAGCATATGTCTGAAAGACAAGTTAATATTTTCATAGCTTTACACTTTGAGAGAGGAACATGCCCTACACAAAAGAATAAAAATACCTGTGAACAAACAAACTCTGTTCCCTTTTTTGCTAATTCCTCTGACGCTTTCTTTTCATCCTTCAGATATGCCTTCAACAAAGGCACAGGTGTAAATTTTTCTACGAGTCCAAATTCATAGATAAATTGTATGGCCTCAATTTGCTTTCTGCTACTACTCAATTTTTCTACAACATCTGTGAGAAAAAAAAACCAAACATGTCATCCAAGATCATTGGAAGATCAAAAGTAATGCAAACAACTTGAATAAACCCCATCTTGGAAAGATAACCCAACTTGGTAACCAATTTCAAAATAATGTAGACCACAAGGGTAAGTTCAACATACCTTTCTACTGAAGGCACAGTAAGCATAATAAAGATCCGTCTGAAGAATGAAATCATCAGCCAACTAGTATTTATACTTGAAAATAAACATCAACTTCTAAAATACTCAGCCAGGATGGAAACCCTTGCAAATAAACTCGGCATCATACTTCACAAGGAGTAGATCCTTTAAGCTTCCGTTTGGGAAACCCTACATCTGAAGATCCATAAGGCTCTGAAACCCTTAGGACAACTAAGAAAGGCATGACTACTGGGCACCTAATCTTCTACTGAAAGAACAAACATCTTTTTGAAGAACCAAAATATCAGGTGATTAACAGTCCAGTCCTCAAATTATCATTTTTTAAGGGGTAAACTGTATAGTTCACAAATTATATTAGCATTCATTTTATCTTAGGAAATTAGATGCATAGTTTGAAAAAGGACGCCTATGCATTTTAACAACTAATCTAAAAATATTACAAGCAGTTTCCTACAAATGCACCTGTTATGGACACAATTACATCAAAATAATTGCTCAAAAAACAAGCCAATATAAAAAATACTCATGAATCCTTCACGGTTTCCTGCAAAGATAACTAAAAAGCCACCCTTAATTGCTATTCAACCCTTCACCCAATGGTTAATGTAGCCTATAGTTATGAAGTAGCTAATTTAAGCTACTTAAAAGTTCTGCAACACTTCAATGTCTTACCAAAATCAAATGGGTGATAAAACTAAACTAAGCTAGATCAACATTTTCACCGACTCTCAAGTTCTGATGGGATACTGATGGGTAAAAAGAACATTGAAACAAAGATTGGACATCTTATCCTATCTTATTTTATAGTTTAATTAAAATAGCATCAGTTTAGTGGAGGGCAGAACATTTGGGTGGGGTGAAGTTTTCCAAGGAATTAGCCATCCAGGTAGATGGAAAGTTTTAAGTTAGACTTTTCTTAGATATCATTACCTTTTCGCCACCAACCTGGGCCTCTCAATGTGGTTTGGTTCAAACCAATACCCTTCTTGGGCATCACCACATTTTTACTAATTGACCAGAAAGCTCAATCCAACCTTAAAGAGACAAATGTGCTTCCCTGCTACAGTTGTATCACTGAGACTACCACCAAAAGCACATATATCAAAGAGTATGAAAATACAACATTAGAAGGGCTAAACATGAATAGCTAAAATTGTTTTCTACAATGTTGGCTTACTACAAAAGGTAGTAATTTGCAGTGCTTTTAAAACCAGCCAAACTGGAACCAAAGCCAGCTGGTTTGACCAGTTCACCCATTGGACACCCTAAACTGTGTTGTGAACTAAGTCTTCCTATTAAATTGGCTGGTTCAACCAGTTTGACCAGGGCCAAATGAGCTAGTTTGACTGGTTCAAACCTATGCCGAGGGGGAGTTCCAACCTCCCATAAGCACTTCACTCTAAAAGCGCACTCGCAAAGGGAGAGTTCAGGAAGCACATTTCCAGAATGCTCCCTTTTAGAAGTTCTTCTTAGGAGTTGACTCCCATCAGGGGGGTGGAGCCTCCTTCCAGTTTTTGCTAGAGAATCTCGGAAGTTGGAGCTTTCTATTGATGTAATCATTAAAACCCATATTAAAAGTGTTCAATGAATTTTCTCCTAGAAGCGGTTCCACTTAAAAATCTCATGTACTATCTTTGATGTTGTGCATTATTGAATGGTGTTGCTGGTTTATATTTTTATCTAATGCTAATGACAATCAATGCTTTGTGAAGTTAAAATTAACTAAAGGACATGAAACAATAATTCACCCCCCTCTCAATATTTCCAACAATCGGTATCACAGGTTCCTGCAGTTGCCGCGTAACAACTGGGAGGTAGATCTCAGGTGAATCAAGATGGGAAGGTCAAGGAAACATGCCACCAAACTTTCAAAGGAATCAAAGGAGGTCTCTGGTATTGCAGTAGTCTCAAAATCTGTTACAACTGATGAAGAGAATCTAGTTGGTCTAGTTCCTGAGTTCGATGAAACCAAATATGATATATGGGAATCCAGAATGGAAGCTTGTTTGAAATTTCATGGATATGATGTATGGCACTTTGTTGTTTCTGGAGACACATCTACCAACGAATCTAGAAGGTACAATACAAAAGCCATGAATTTCATTCTTAGTGCTCTGCCAAATTCTATGAAAGACAAATTGGATCAATTCTCATCAACCAAAAGGCTTTTCGAAGAAGCTTCATAGTGTCTACTCAAAGAAGCATGCAGGTCAAGATGAAGATGATGATGATGATTGTGATACAAATGAGGTAGGTGACAAAGAAGTAGTAGTAGCCGACATGGAAGGAGAATTGATTAGCACCTTATGTGATATTGACGAAGCAAGGAAGAAAAATCAAATACTTGAAGAAGAAGTTGTCCTTCTAAGACTCCAAGTGGAGGAAGAAAAGAAGAAAGAAAAAATATTCATAAAGCAATTACAGGAATTTGTTCAAAAGTACAAGACAAAATTTAGACAAAAGAAGAAGGAACTCGATACTGCTCTAGATGAAATAAACCAGTTCAAGAAATGGTAGAAGGAGCAATTGAAAGATGTCGAAAGGAAAAACCACGTCATTAATGACAAGGATAAAAAAATTTCTCAATTGAAGATGAAGACCAAAGAAGCAGGGGAAGGTCCAAGACCCCAGAAAGTAAGGTTGACGATAAGCCTGATAACAAAATCCTTCAAAGGCTAGATTAAAGTGAAGGACAAAAGAAGGTTGAAAATGTTGTTACTCCAAGAAGTAATGCTTAACAAAGGGTTGTACCTCCTCCAAGAAAGAATATCTTTAGAAGATCTTCAAGACAAGACAACTCATCCAAGTACCCTAGTATGTTTTATGGTTATTTCTTTTCATGTACTAACTTTGGGCATAAGGCTAGGGATTGCAAAGATTATGACAAGAATGATTATCAAGTTCATTATCAAAACCCTAGAAGCAATTTTGCAAGATCATAAGACATATCCAAATGGCTTCTTCAGGTTCAAGATTGAATGCTTCAAATACCATAACTATGGACATATAGCTCGTGATTTCAAATACATGATGGGATCTTCCATGAAGGAGAACTCCGTTATCAGGCAGAAGGAGATTTGGAGAAGAAAGCAAAATAAAGAAGATTGAGTGAATGAAGAATTCCTAGTGGTTATTCTCTCAAGTTTTGTAAAGTCGAAAGGTCATGATGAATCCACCAATGAGATGGAAGATGCCAAGGTTCAGAATAATCCTGCAACAAAGCAGATTCATATATCGTTCTAAAAATCCAACTTGGAGACTCCCTGTCTTGTGAATGTTGAAGAGGGGGGAGTCTACGTAGCAGTGGTTGCGAATTTGAAGATCTATCCTTTAGCAGGTTGATTTGGAATGGTCGATGTGAAGAAGTCACCAGAGCAGTAATCAATATTGTGGGTAGATTAGTCAGCCTTGTAGAGGATTTTGAAAGAAAAGTCACAGACATAATCATAGAAGGAATCATGGTTCTTAGTAATGCATATTGACAGGTGGAATCAATTGTGGCAAGTCCTGAGAGGCATAACATGTCAGGGAGAGAAAATCCAAACCAATAAAGCAATATTACAGGAAGTCAGATATTTCATCAAGGAAAGTAACCCTTTTCCATTTACATCAAAGGGGTAGAAAAATCAAGACAAGAATATTAGAAGCATGAAGACAGGGGGAGTAGTAATCACAAGGGGAGTATGTGTGTTTCCATCAATGACAAATGGGGAGAATGTTGGATGAAGTTGTCAATGATGTGAACATCAAGCCATGAATGCTCTCAATATTCGTCTAAGGAAACATTGATTAGAAGCTCCAATGAACAATAAGACTTGGAAGGATGAGAAGCTCATGCGGCTTGGTCATGCTACCCTGCTTTTGATGAATATTTTGGATAAAAAGATCAGTGAAATTTCAAGAGAGATAACCATCAATTGATAGATCTCTCCGTGTTGATTCCAATAGTAGGTGGCACACCACATAACTCCTCATAGTTGAGGAGATATAGTTGTTCAAAATTGAAGCCCCGAAATTTGGTCAAAGAGCCCCAAACTATGATGTTAATGGAAGAGGGATGTTTGGTTATATGATGGCATTTATACTCAAAAAAAAATTCGAATTTTATTTTGTTTATCAGCCCTCCAAATCAAGCTATTCTAACGCATTTTGAGTTGTAAAGGTGGATTTTTTTATTGAACATATTTGCTCCAAAGATTGTCTAAAGTCGGCTCCTAAAAATAAAATTTTATGACTTCAAGTCGACTAAAGTTCTGGCTCCAAATATATTCATTTTTAAATTCAAATTTTAATTTTGGTTAAGGTCAACTCACTATTTTTATGGGCATGTCGACCCCCCTATTGCGCCCCTTCATCCTCTATAAATATGTGGTTGGGCTCCTTTCAAACACAACAATACGAAATTATTTTCTCATTCTTATTCACTCTAAAATTTTGGAGGCCTAGGCAGAGAATGATATTAGAAGAAGGCCAAAGTATGAGGTTCTATTGGGTTTATTATTTTTGATATTTTTGTGGTGGCTATTCGTGACAGATCTGAGGGTTTCATTGGGAAGTAAATTTTCTTGAGGCATAAATTTGGCCTATCCCTGAGGCTTCTCTATGGACATTCATTGGACATTCTAAGGCACTTCACACTGGTTCTAAGGCAATAATAGTTGAGGCCTAATGCAAGCTTTTGTGGCAAATTTCACTAGTATCTGTCAAAGAAATTTTTAGGGGCTAATATTCGCAGGTGGACTAATTTTCCATGTCTTTTCTAGAGTTCCCTTAACCCTAGGAGCGCTCCGACTCAATTCCTCTCCCTGGGAGCTCATAATCAATGAATGAATTGAATTGATTTACAATGAGCAATGAAACTAAATAAATAATACAAATTTATTTACAGAAACAACAAGTTTCTACTAAGAAATAGAAACAACAAGTTTCTAATAAGAAAACTGCTAATAAGATCACAGACAATCTTATCCGAATAAAATACATAAATGACCATTAAACACTAAAATAGCATTATTCTAATACCCTCCCTTAATGCTCAATCTATTTACAACACCTATAGACCCTATGAATTTTACAAACTGATTAGGACCAAGGGGCTTGGTGAAGATGTCTGTTGGCTGCTCCGTTGTGGGAACATACAGCAACTGAATGGATCCATCTTCAACAAGCTGTCAAATGTAGTGACAATGGGTTTCCACATGCTTTGTTGGTTCATGGAAGACTGGATTCTTGGCGAGTTTGAGCACGCCCTGATTATCACAAGACAAGGGAGTAGGACCTACCTGGGAAACATGCATATCCGCAAGCATACGTCGAAGCCAAACTGCCTCACAAGATGCCTTAACTGCTCCCCGATACTATGCTTCTGTCAAGGAGAGAGCCACTGTCCACTGCTTCTTACTAGTCCATGTGACAGCACCAGATCCTAGACTAAACACATACCCAGCTGTAGATTTACGGTCATCAACCGAACCTACCCAGTTGGAATCTGTGTAACCACTGAGTGTAGGATCTGAACTTCGAGTGTACAAAAGTCCATAATCAGGAGTGCCACTCACATAACACAGCACACGTTTCACTGTTATCAACCTTAGGAGCTATCATGAAGCGTGAAATGTAGCTCACTGCAAAACTGATATCAGGTCTAGTGGCAGTAAGGTAGATGAGGTTCCTCACTAATTGCCTGAATAAAGATTCATCCACAAGTGGTGAGGATGACTGAGCTGAAAGTTTGAGCCCTAGTTCCATAGGAGTCGTGGCAGGTTTGCAATCCTGCATTCTAAACCTGTCCACAAGACTTCTGGCATACTTGCACCGAGAGAGAAAGATGTTGTTCTCAGTTTGCCAGACTTCAACCCCCAAATAGTAATGAAGATGTCCCAAATCTATCATATCAAAAGTGTTGCACAAATGTTGTTTGATCCCATGGATCAAATGTGATGAACTGCCAGTAATGATAAGGTCACCCACATAGACAACCACAAACAGAATATCATCACCAGTATGCTCGATATACAGGTTTGCATCAGATGGACTCTGCTGAAAGCCATGATCTGTTAGGTACTTATCAATTTTCATGTACCAAGCCCGAGGATCTTGTTTCAGACCATAGAGTGCTTTAACTAATCTACAGACTTTCTATTCTTGACCGGCAACCTTGAATCCTGGAGGCTACGTCATGTAGACTTCTTCCTATAAGTCACCATTCATAAAAGCACTCTTTACATCCATCTGATGGACTTTCCAACCGCACTAAGCTACTAAGACAAGGACAAGCCATATGGTACTCATCTTGGTTGTAGGAGCAAAGGTCTCCTCATAATCTATGCCTTCCTTCTGTGAGAACCCTCGAGCAACAAGGCGAGCCTTATACTAGTCTAAGGTTCTGTCAGCTTGACAGGCGCCGCACACTCCCAAACACTGAGTCTGAATATCAGGTAACCCTGACACAAGTCCCTCCCGAGATAGCTGAGAGAGATATTGAATGTTTAGATGCCCATATCTCTGATGCCACAGAGTGTTGATGGGAGAAACACGAGCTGCTAGAGCCACTTCTGGAGAATCACCAGTGTCAAGAAGCCTGTATAGGCCATGATCCTCTAGGCCAACAGTAACCATAAGAAAAGCTTCCCTGTCAATAATGGAGCACTTGTGCACATTAAACACCACATCAAGCTGAGGAGAGTTCCTCATAATCTGGCTGACGGACAGCAGATTAATTTCCATACCAGGAACATAGTACACATTCAGGAAGATGAGTGTGTGCCCATCAGAATGGAACTGAATTGTACCTCTGCCAACCACTATGTACTCCCCACCTCCACCGAATACCATGGAATCACTAAAAGATGAGAAGTCAGTAAACCAGTCACGCCTGTGAGAGAAATGACGTGATGCACCAGAGTCAATGTACCAGGCAGAAGACAGGGCATGATCTGAGGACCTCTTAGCCATAAAGGCATAAAAGGAAGATTCCTTCTGCTCCGAATGTTCTGCAACATTCGCTTTCTAATGAGGCCCTCCCTTCTTCTTCTGTTCATAAGTAATCCTTTGTCGGAAATCTTTCTTCATGTGGCCGAACTTGCGACAGTAATTACACTACGAATTTTACTTCTTAGCAGGATTAGAAGGCTAAGAAGAACCTTTTTGCTAAAAGGACTGAGAGGACTGATATTTGGCAGCAAAAGCATTTTCTGAGGAGGGTGATGAAGCACCACTACCAAACTTTTGTTTCCAACGATCCTGCTGCAGGAGTTTCGTGCATAACTCCGGAAACTTCAGACCAAAATTAGTGGAGGTAATGTTGAGTGTTTCTATGAAGTGCTCATAAGGTTTTGGTAGAATTTTCAGAGTGATGAATACCATATCTTCTTCCTCCATGGTCCGACCAATGGCTTCGAGCTGATCTCGAATGTCTTTAATCTTGTTAAGATGTTCCTGTAAAGACATACGTTCGTCCATCATGATGGAGAACAACTGATTCTTTAGAAAGAAAGCTACGCTCTTGTCGAATGTCTTGTGAAATTCCTTCAAATGTTGCCAGATTTCAGCCACTGTCTTGCCGGAAGGAATATGTGGTAACTGATCATCAGTCACAGATAGTTTGAGAAGCATAACAGCCTCTCGATTTCGATCATCAAACTTATCTTGATCTGCACCAGGTGTACTAGGACTGAGTTCTTTGCCCAAAATGAGCTGGTCAAGATGCCTATATTCAAAAATGGTCAACATTCTTTGTTTCCAGATGTTATAATTGGTGCCATTAAAGCGCTGACTGCCTTCCAACATCAGGTTGGTTAGCGAGGCCCTCTTCACATTTCCCGCAATACAGAAAACAACAAATGAGTCTGGCATGGATTTCAATGCAGATGCTGGCTGATCCAGACAAAATATGACAGGTGCAACAGCGAGACCAATCCCTCGCAGAAATCGTCCGCTTATTCAAATTCCTCGTACCCAAATCATTCTTAGCTGCATTCAAAAAATGTATGACACGGTCCTTTGAGATAATATTCCAGCACTCAAATTAAGAGATAGACTGCCCAGGAATAAGCTAACAAATCAAACTTCCATAGTGAGGCCACACGTCCAGCCCAACAAGGTACAAACAAGTTCGAACCATGAAAAAAGGCACCACACAAGTTGATATATATATATATTATATATATATATATATATATATATATATATAGGCTTGGTTCAGGACAGAACGCGGTAGAAACTCAACCCATAGAGAGATTCAAACTTCACAAGTTCAGATATACACTAGTAAGAGGTACATGACCAGCAGAAAGATGAGGCAACAACAACAATGGAGCAAATGACAGAATACGAACGTAAGAGGCTCAAAAATGTCTAGCGTAACCAGTAGATGTTAGTGGCTTTTCGCGTGCACGATATAGCAGAGGGTCGTTGTTCCGCCTCAAAAAAAAATTGGAGACTAAAGGTTATAAACCTCTGAAGTGTGAAAAAGAACCAAAACCCTCCGTACTTCGAAGGTCCCTGTGAACCAGAGGAATATCGCCAGAAAGTATCGGGGATTTGGGCAGTGATAGCCCGCCTGCTAAACCCCACAAGTAGACGGAAAGTTCCCGCTCCAACCCCGCTTATCGCAGCAGAGAAGAAGCACCGGCACGGAAGACCATGGCAGGGCAGAGGGCGTTCGGAGTCACCGGATTTTGGCAGGAAAACTACTCCTCACTAGAATCCGTCAGGGTAATCTGCAGGTGAGTGAGCCGTTGAATGCACGCACGAGCTGGAGCCGACAATTAACAGAAAGGTGTATCAGTGGCTGAGGAAAAAAATATCGGGATGAAGTCGTCGCGGGACAGGGTGAAATTGAAATTTTTCAAACAATGAAAAAAATTATTTCGAAACAAAATAACTTGGCTCTGGTACCATAATCAATGAATGAATTGAATTGATTTACAATGAGCAATGAGGCTCAATAAGTAATACAAATGTATTTACAGAAACAACAAATTTCTACTAAGAAATAGAAACAGCAAGTTTCTAATAAGAAAACTGCTAATAAGATCACAGACAATCTTATCCGAATAAAATTCATAAATGAGCATTAAAAACTAAAATAGCATTATTCTAATAGCTCAAACATGGGGGAAGAACATAGCTCACTGTTCTCGTTCAATCGTGACCCTTCCATAGGAGGGTCACATCCACTAGTCTAAGTTGCTCTCTAAAGACCAAAAAATTCACTTTCGGCAAAGGCTTAATAATAATGTCAACTATCTTCTCATCAAGAGGAGCCTTATTGATCCTCTTTACACCATAGAGCATAGATATAGTGATATCTAATATAATATGCTTGGACTAATCGTAAAACACGAGATTCTCAGAAAGTTAGATCCCATTCTTACTATTGTAATATATCATAGTCGTGCCCTAGCACACGCTCAAACAACTCTCCAAAGAGCTTTCTCAATCGGATTGCCTCAATAATTTTCTCTGCCTCAATCGCACTTAAATCAACAAATTTTTATTTCCGGCTCATCCAAGAAATCATGGCAAACCCCAAGCTATAGCAAAACTCAAATGTTCTTTTCTTGTCAACAAAATTTTTCAGTCTTAGTTAACATCAATATATCTATCGAGTTTCCGGCAATGTATCTCAACTCATGATTAATAGTTTCATGTAGATATTTCGTCACATGTTTAGCAACAACCCAATATACATATCTATGAGCCAGAGCAAGAATTCATCTCACTGTCATCTCGTTATGGGATCCATCAAAATCTGAACCTAAAGAGGAATCTCTCTCAACTACTTTAGTGTAACTCATCATGCCAAGTCTTGGGAAGCATGCTTCCCTTAAGAATGAAGTCCTCATCACCAATCTCGAGATGTTGATCATTTGGGCTCAGAGGTCATCTCCCTTTGGAACTGAATACTAAGATGATCTGATCCTATCAGGAATAAATTAGAATATCAAATCAAATATCAAATACATACTTTAACTTGAAGAGAGGTTGGAGTTTGCATAAGATGTCCATCAATCCAAGCATGCCAGGTCCATGAGACTTGATTGAGTCCATATGGGACTTACTTCAATCTGAAACCATGAGTCTCTTCTTATGTGCCTCAAAGCCCTGAGTTAGCTCCAAGTACACTTCTTCCTTAAGTACATCATGAAGGAAGCTAACTTCACACACATGTGATAATAAAGCATCAGACAACAGGTGCTAGGATCCTGTCACGATCCTCTCCTTCTGAGAGCATATTCCTTATCATTTTTTAGTATCGCAGAAGCATCTAACACTACAACATCTTTGTCGTTAAGAATGGTCCAATTATGAAGGATGTACAACTCTCAGTATCTCCTCAAAATGTTGCATTCAACCTAACAATCTACTCCCTTGGAATAGGAAGCTTCTTAAGTCATAGACACCAACCTTCCTTCAAGATCCGAGCTCTTTTTCATCTTTCAAGTGCCACTCTACTTCATGGGATGGTTTTGCATCCTTCTCAATTTTGATATTGAGGACGAGGTCCTTACATCCATTTTTTATATGTGATGACCCCAGGACAAGATTAAGAGCAATAATAACAAAAGTAGATAATGAAAGTGTACCTGATGATGAGGTAGGACTATCATCCATTTTCTAGATAGGAGAGTAGCTTCTTCATTATCTTACAACAGCTCCCTCTTGGACCTTACTCTTCTTGTACTACCCTGCATCCTTATGATCCTTAGGATCTTCTTTCTTTACTCACATTGTCATTTAAGAAGTTAGTGAAAGAATCATAACACATGTTCTTGAAAGTACTTATATTTCCTGGGGATTGTAGGAAGCTATCAGCTTCCTCTTGATCCTGCCTCCATGAGTCACTTTGTCCATCAACCATATGATAATGTCATCTTCAGAAGAAATGAAACCTCTTGAGCACCACTTGTGTTCTTGATCTCTTTCATCGGCAGCCAAACCCAACTTGTCAATGTACAAGATGATCACTGGATCTATATCATATCATCTCCTATTAGGTAGGAGACAAGTTTATCTAGGTTTTCTCTAAATCTGACACAACTACTTGAATAATTGAAAGGCTTCTTGTTGATCACATCATGAAAATTTTTGAATCATACCAAGTCATTTTCCATATCAAGGCCACTCGTAGGGTTTCTCCCAAACCATAGCCTTTGTTTGCAAAAACAAAGGCTTCCTAGGTTTTCCTTCAAACCCTAGCATTCTTTTACGTCTTCGCCATCTTCATCCCTTTCACTCTATTTTCCCATAAAGTACATCATATGTGTCTTCACAGGCGTGATCTCAATGAATTTTCTTCAGCCCAACTCTTATACCATGTTAATTTTTAGGGGTAGATTGTTCTTTGTTTTAGATGATTGCATTTATAAGCTTTTCAACATTTTCACATTACATTCACCCCATGACATCATATCGTTATTAGCAATATTATGTAGAGAGAACAATAACATCAACAAAGCAATAGAACAATAAAAGAACAGTAGAAGAAAAGAAATCACAATAGGGACACCAGGATTTAGGTCAGAGACCAAGGAAAAACCCCACAAGCGGGGAAATCCAACAAGAATCTTCTTCTATTAGATATTCATCAATTTTTCAGCTAAGATACAAAGTACAATAAGAATGAGATACAACAATCACATCAGGCCTCCTAGAGCCAGCCCAAATCAATTCACAACTTCGTTTGTGAACTAAACAATCTCACCTCTAATAATCAATTAAGTCTAAGAGAGTTGCTATCATATCATTATCTCAAGTAGCATCATCCATGTCACTGCAATAAGTGTCATCAATATCAAGAGTCTCCACTATCAAGGAACATAATCACTGTCAAGTGTCATCATTGCTATCATGTATCATAAGAGAAAGGTCCCTGTCATCATAAGAGCATTGTCATTGTCATGATATATCTCACTGTCATCATAAGAGCATGGTCTTTGTCATCATATATCATAATAGCAAGGTCATTGTTTACTGTCACTCATCAAAGTCACTGTTACACAATGAGGTCATTGCCATAGCCAAGGTGATTGTCTCAAGGTCATTGTTATACATATACATCACTATCACATATCATACACTAATATCACTCAAGGTCACTGCCATAATAGGTTTCTCAAAATCACTGTCAACCGGGTTACTTGTTCACTGTCATATCTCACTGATTTACTATCATAAAGATCATCAAGGTTGTTGTGCCATATGAGAATTTCTATAAACTACAATCACAAAGAATAACAATTCAAACCATGGAGAATAGAATCGAGCTACAGGTGATAGAACAAACCACAAAGAGTAATAATGTGAACCATAAAAATGGATTTGAGTTGTTATGTACTGTTGAGCCCCTTTAAGTATATGAGACTGAGTCTTAGAGTATCACTGTAAAAGTAATACCAGACTAATGCGATATCACTTGTGTATAGATTGATGCCACTAATGTCACTATGAATAGAGAAATACACTGAGCGATGTTAATAAACAAATGTGAGCCTTATAAACCACGCGAGCCACAAAATATAAAATGCATGCCATAGGATATGTCAACGAATCAAATGTGAACCTTATAAACCACGCGAGCCACAAAATATAAAATGCGTCCCACAAGAGATGTCAACAAACCAAATGCAAACCTTATAAACCACACAAGCCACATAATATAAAATTTATGCCACAAAATATGTGATACGATGCCCCTATAATGTGAACCATAGAGTTATTGTAGCGGTGATTAGTGTTATTAGGACCATACCAAAACAATTTGAACCAGCTGGTCTGACCGTTTTGAGGAAAAATTTGGTTCGAACCAATGATTTGAACCGTTTTTTGTTGGTTTGGACAGATGATTTGAACCTTTTTTGGCTAGTTATATAATGAAACCAGTCAGTTCAGTACTGAACCAGCCATTTTCACTGAACCATACAATTGGGTACCAGTTCACTAAATCCCAGTAGAACGCAACAAGTGAGGTACGTTTTGATTTTTTTCTTTTAATTTTTGTCGTGGTTGGGCACTACCCCACAATAGGTGCTTAATATTCAAGCCTATGGCCCTCCTATTTCTATGCAATTCATGGTAATGTTAAATTCTTGAAGTAAAAGTGACATTATCCTTTATATTTTGTTTTCATCCTTTTAGTTACTTGAATTTTTAACATTACCATGAAATGACTCAGGATGTTTGAGAGTGGTTCCGACCTCATTGGAATTCATATGGAGAAAGTAGAATTTTAGATCTCACTCAAAATCTAGCAGACTTAATAGTTTTTTCAGGATTTCAGGATTGGGGGGATTGCAATGTTTCCATTGGATTTTGTCATATATGAGGGTATCAGACCAACATTCAATAAAGAGCACCCATCCCGCTATGTACCTTGATTTTAGTGGCATTTTTTGTTGAACTCTTCTTTCATGATGCTACTAAAAATGTACCCACACTCAAACAAAATATTGAATTGACATGCTAAGAATATTTTATCTTAATTTAATGCTTAAAGGGTGATATTGATGATAAAAATCCCAATATAGGCAAATAATTTGATGATATATAGGTATTTATTGTAGCATGTTTCTTTTTGGATGCTAGAGGCCATCTAGGTCTTATTTTTTGATGTATTTTCAATTCAACTATGAATTGCACTCGGTGTTATTTTGGTTATGTGCACCCTTACATACTCTACAAATGAGACCTTTTGCTTATTTGTGTATAAATGTTTTGGATTCATATGGATGCACATGAATATATGTGGTTTTCTTGAAAATTTGAATTTTTAATTGTTTTTGGTTGAGTAGTATTTTAGTCTAGTTTTTTTACTGGGTTTTGTCCAGTTTTGACCAGTTCTCAATCTGGGGGGTCTACCAGTTTGATCACCGGTTTGGTACTAATAACAATGGTGGTGATATCACTGTATTAATATTGAACTTCAGATGATGCAATGTGGATCATTGCAATTAACGAGCCATCGAAAAATTGCGAGCCATAGAATGTTGTAATGATCTAACACCTAAAATATAATGAAATACGAGCCATAGGTGTATTGAGCCTCAAAATGTAACAACTCAAATCAGATCTGAACCATAGAATATAATGAAATACGAGCCACAAGTGTATTGAGCCTCAGATTAATATGAATCATGCGAAACGCAGAGTATAAAGATGCAAGCCTTTTTCCTCGTTTGATAATCTATCACAACGATTCTCTTTATATACAATTTGATGGAGGAAATGGATCCATCAAAAGTGGAGCTGACTTAAACTATTTGGGGGGAAAACCCAAATTCAATTTCTCCTTGAATATATTTTTCAAATTATTTCTTTATCAAATTAGTAATCATAATTTTCCCTTTTGTCCAAATGAATTTTCTTTTTGACCAATATAAGCCCTCTTTAGGGCACGACAGGTTTTTCTTTGGGGAAATTCATCCCGAAGTTGCCCAAATTTCAACAGTATCCTAAGCTTTAATCCGAGCTCTTCTAAGGGAAATTTCAAAGGTAATCTGGTGTATTTGGTTGAGGACTATTGCAAGTTATTCCAGGATGTGTTATAGGCATTTTTGAGGCATGTTCGAACCTTATTGAGGCTTCATCATTTCGAACCACCAAAGGAAACATGCTTTAGGAACCTTGCACTATTTTGAGGGTGATTCCAATTGATTTGAAATAGATCTGGAAACCTCCTTTTATGCCCTTGTTCGAACCTGCTGTGAGACCTAATTTGAGAGAATTAAAACAAGATTCAATCCATGGCTAAGGTATGTTGACCCTTTTCTTGATCAAATTAAATTGAAGGCTTGACTGAAGGTAATTTCTCATTTTGATAAGGGTTTATACAAACTTCATAGGTCAATTTTTGCATGTTTCAAGGGTTGGTTCAATTTGTATTCAGAAGAGGTTTCTAGGGCCATTGTAGCCCTGTAAGTGTTGATAATTCCAAGCTTAAGCTTTCTCCTTGGGCATAATGAAAGGACAGATTCATATCTCATTGATTGAAATAGTTTGAGACATTAAAAGTTGCTTAGGTTGTTTGATTTTTTTTTTAGTACAAAAGATGCAAGTACTTATTTATGAAACTTGATAATTACTTCCAATTATGTAGATGATTATTTAGCTTTTTCAATGTATCGATAAATGATTACACATTCAGAAATTCAAACATAGAGACAATAGAGAAATAGAGATCACAATGCCCAAAGAGACAAGAATATTTTACCCTCGGAAAACCCATAATGGAGGAAAAACCAAACCAACCTTTTCCTTATAGAATCAATGCAACAAGAGATGCAGCAAAGTCAACTAACCAATAAGATGACCATCCACCAAGATTCAAATCAACACTCCACAAGATCCAAGACAAATTTCCAAGATTTTGTCCACATATGCTTTGTAACAAGGTCTCCAAGGGATCCGAAATTCATCCTGCAACTCTACCTAAAACTTCGCACTATGCCACAAAAACATATCACATAAACAAGGTCTCCAAGAGGGCCGAAATTCATCTTGCAACTTTGCTTGAGACTTCGCACTATGTCACAGAAGATGTTGATGCAGGAGCATCTGACCACCTTTAAACAAAATTCAAATTTTGAGCTATGGAGGAGGAGACGTGGAAAATCATGTAAACTGGGAGCAAATTTCTGTTAAAAATGAGCTAATTTGATGGAATTGATAAGTCTCGAGAAGACTTAATTTAATGTAATTATTTTCCATGTATGTGTGTTGAAAGATTTGGGGATTGTTTGAATGATTTTAGGAGAAGATCATGGATCTAGAATGATCCATGATTCTATAGTTATTTCTATATATTATGAACCTGCGTGTTCTGATAGATAGAGCATAGACAGAGAGATAGGATACAATGTAGTCGAAGGAGAATTTGTGCCTAAGGTTGAAATGCCTTAGTCTGTAATCGAATTATGTATATAATAGAAATATACTGTTATGTGGATTTTCGTGTATATGTGTATGTTTGACCTATAGTTCAGATGTATGTGTTGGAAGATTTAAATCTTGTGTGACAGGTTATTGATCGACCATCGATCACTATAAGGATCGATGGCGATCCAACAATAAAACAAGTTAACTGTTGTATGAGTGTCGTGAGTGCGTAGATAGAGTATGGCAGAGCGGAGTTGTCTTATAACGCAAATTCCATCATAAGTAGCCAAGCGTAGAGGGAGCCATCGAATCATTTATATCGACGGATGTTAATGGTGAAGGAATAGATCTAGATCGTTAGATCGAAAACTTTGTTAGATCGACGTTGATTAGTCAACTGCGGGGGTTAAGGCCATTTTAATCCATGTGCTGGTTGAAGTGCCACAAACCGTAGATTGATGGCCTCTTATATCCAATGGATATCAGGTCATAAAGTGATCAAACTTTAATTCCCAAATCGGACCCGAACATTTATAGAACAAGGATTTATAATCCTTATTGGCTCCATAAGGGCGGGTAAACGTCGTGCAAGTGACTCATCTGATATCGCCGCTGACCGTTGGATCAAGTGTGCCTTGATCAAACGGTGGAGGATCACTGATTAGTTTCGGTGATCGGGTGAATCATCAACCGTTGGATTGGAATGTGAGATCAATAGTGGAGATTGAAGGCGATAAGGCTTGGCCTGAGTGGACCCGAGAAGTTATGGATGCGGGTTTATTTTATTTGGGGTCTGGTCTTGTGCGTTTGAAGTGGCACCGACGTTCATTGTCGGGTTTCATTGTATTCCGTTGTTTGGTGATTGGTCAAGTTTTTGTTAATTCCACCAATGTAAAAGCTTCTAATGTATGTATGGGCCATAACCCACAAGTTCACGTAAGGATTAATGATAATGAAAGGGAAATTGCCTCACCAAAGTTATCCTTTTCATCAAGTGGTATCAGAGCAAAGAAAGGTTTCCTGCGAGAGAGGAGTTTCTGAGAAAAAGGAGGAGGTACAGTCAAGTTGAATATTGGAGAGTTGTGGTCTTTAACAGAAGGTGAGAAAATTGCATCGGCCTAGAGAAAGGAGTGCTCAATTGGTTCCAGAAGAGAGAACCATAGAGATGCCAGAAGACTAAGCTTGAGGAGAGAAGCTTGGTGAGGTATCATGTAGTAGAGAAGACTGTTATTGCAGAGGTTTTGTTGTAGCTCACAGAAAGATCATGAAGGCAGTTCCACTGAGGAAGTGGGTAGAATTGCTATGGGAAGAAGGAGAAGCATATGACCAGGAGGTCATAAATTTTTGTGCCTCGGGGGTGTAATGTAGGAGCATCTGACCACCTTTAAACAAAATTCAAATTTTGAGCTATGGAGGAGGAGACGTGGACAATCATGTAAACCAGGAGCAAATTTCTGTTAAAAACGAGCTAATTTGATGGAATTGATAAGTCTCGAGAAGACTTAATTTAATGTAATTATCTGCCATGTATGTGTGTTGAAAGATTTGGGGATTGTTTGAACGATTTTAGGAGAAGATCATGGATCTAGAATGATCCATGATTCTATAGTTATTTCTATATATCATGAAACTACGTGTTCTGATAGATGAGCATAGATAGAGAGATAGGATACAATGTAGTCGAAGGAGAATTTGTGCCTAAGGCTTAAATGCCTTAGCCTGTAATCGAATTATGTATATAATAGAAATATATGTGTTATGTGGATTTTCGTGTATATGTGTATGTTTGACCTATAGTTCAGATGTATGTGTTGGAAAAGTTAAATTTTGTGTGATAGGTTATTGATCGACCATCGATCACTATAAGGATCGATGGTGATTCAATGATAAAACGAGTTAACTATTGTATGAATGTAGTGAGTGTGTAGACAGAGTATGGAAGAGCGGAGTTGTGTTATAACACAAATTCCATCATAAGTAGTCAAGCACAGAGGGAGCCGTCAGATCATTTAGATCGGCGGATGTTAATGGCGGAAGAAGAATATAAGAGGAATAGATATGGATCGTCAGATCGACAGATCTGTTAGATCGACAGTGATCAGTCAACTGCGGGGGTTAAGGCCATTTTAATCCATGTGCTAATTGAAGTCTCGCAAACTATAGATTGATGGCATCTTATATCCATCGAATATTAGGTCATAAAGTGATCGAACTTTAATTCCTAAATTGGACCCGAACATTTATAGATCAAGGATTTATAATCATTATCGGCTCTGTAGTGGCGGGTAAACATCGTGCAAGTGACTCATCCGATATCGATGTTGACCGTTGGATCAAGTGTGCCTTGATCAAACGGTGGAGGATCATCGATTAGTTTCGGTGATCGGGTGAATCATCAACCGTCGGATTAGAAGGTGAGATCAATGGCGGAGATTGAAGTTGATAAGGCTTGGCTTGAGCGAACCTGAGAATTTATGGATGCAGGTTTATTTTATTTGGGGTCCGATCTTGTGCGTTCAAAGTGGGACTGGCGTTCATTGTCAGGTTTCATTCTATTCCACTGTTTGGTGATTGGTCCGGATTTTGTTAAATCCACCATTGTGAAGGCTTCCGATGTAAGTGTGGGCCATAACCCACAGGTTCACATAAGGATTAATGATAATGAAAGGGAAATTGCCTCACCACAGTTATCCTTTTCATCAGATGTACCACAGAAAAATGGTCCAGAACTTAGCCTCCTCTATTTACTATAGCAAGGGCAACTGAAACGTATCTCTTCCTTCTGACTTCAGCCTTGTATTCCTTCTCTTTCTTTGCTTAGAATAGAGATATGTGTGATAATCCAAAGTGTGTCCTTGGAGGAGGACGAATAGGCTACTTATAGCCTTTAGGTGATGCAAATGGGTGTCTCTCTCGGCAAGCTGACATGATAGCTTGGAGGGCTGATTTGGTCACTTGTGGAGGCAAAACTATAAATTGAAAACTTCAAATTTTATTTCATAAAGGTCATGAAGAACATGTCTTTCATAATCTTTCTTTTTAATATGAAAGTCAATAAATATTTTCTTTTACAAATATAGTTTATATTTCATCATTATAGGTACAAATGAATATTATGAAGACCGAACATAGCTACAAAAATTCAACATTCATGATCTTATCTAAGACAATTCTAGGAGAGAATTAAAGCATATTGTGACAAGGTTTCTGAGCCCTAATCTGAAATTGACATTTTCAAAGCCATTTTGTTCGATGAATTACCAATTATGTGTTGAATTTGAAGGCTAACAAGTTTTGAGGTCAACCTTCTAGAGCATCTTATAAAGGGCATTTAATCTAAGGGTACATCTAGAAGCAAATCTCTAAGGCACATTGTTTCCTTTGTTGAAGATTCTTTTGGCCATAATTTAACTGATCCACGACACCCCTTATGTGGAAAATTTTGAGTGATTTGTCACATGACATGTTTCGAAGCCTTTCATTGACAGATCTAAATCAAGTAGTAAACCTGTAACATTCATTCATAGTAAATCAAAGCCCAGATTTGAAATAGTTTCAAGGGAAGGATGAAGTTATGGTTAAGGAGCAGTTTTCGCAGAGGGTAGATGTACTGTTGAACAACAAGAGTATCTTGTGATGGTATTACTATTAAAATTGGCAACTAGGGCCAAACTCCATGTGGGTCATCTTATTTATGGCAGTTGATCTTTTTCTTGGATCCCTCTCATCGAGAGGTGTATGATTGATCTAAATACCATCTGATTCCGATAAGTATTCATGGAGTTATTAATTTATTTGTTATAAGACAATTCGTCAAGGTCAGCCAGCAACAAAATAAACCCCACATGTGCTCAACGTTTTAGTATAAAAGGAGATGACTTGAGAGTCATTTCTCACACACACTTCTATCTTGATTTCTCTCTACTTGTCTTGGGTTTTAGTGGAAGAGAAATCTAGGAGTGGAAGCCCTAGACGTTGGAGGAAAGAAGACTAAGGGAGCTGCCCTAGAGGAGATGCCCTAGCCCTAGACATTGTCAAAGAAGAATTCAAAAACGTTTTCAAGGACGCATGCCCTAAACGTAGTCTAATAGAGGCCCTAACACTATCCAAAAGGAAGCTCTAGACGCATTCTAAGAGCAGCCCTAAACACTGTCAAAAGGCAGCCCTAAACATAGTCTAAAAGAGGCCCTAACGTTGTCCAAAAGACAGCACTAAACGCAGTCTAAAAGCAACCCTAAACACTGTCAAAAGGCGGCCCTATACGTAGTCTAAGAGAAGCCCTAACGTTGTCCAAAAGGCAGCCCTAAACGCAGTGTAAAAGCAGCCCTAAAAGTTGTCAAAAGGCAGCCCTAGACACAGTCTAAGAAAGGCCCTAATGTTGTCCAAAAGGCAGCCCTAAACGCAGTCTAAGAGCAGCCCTAAACACTATCTAAAGGGCAGCCCTAAATTCTATCCAAAGGCAGCCCTAACATAGTCTAAAGGCAACCCTAACACTAACCTACAGTGCCCTAGATGTAGGCTTAATATAGCTGAAAAGGTGGGCTGTAGGTGACCCTCAAAACAGGGACAGCATGAGAGTTTGAGGACTCAAACATGCCCAGGACAACAATGCTAATAAATGGGACAGATGGGCTACATGGTGCTGCTAAGACACATGGGACAACAACAGGTATGGCAAGGCTAAGGGGACAGCATCAAGGTATAGCATAACTGTTAGGGACAATAGCTACACCTATATATCTAGGCAACAGTGGCAAGGGACAGCTGTATAGTAAATGGGACAGCAAAGGAATGGTATGGCAAGCATGGACAACATGGAAAGCATGTCGCTGCAAGCACATGAGACATGTTGTGTGTCAACATGGTTCAGCATACCACTTGGAACTGCTGTGTGGCAACATGATTAGCTTTAGAACGATGATGGGACAACAACATGTTGGGACAAAACTATGATGGGACAACTATGACATTGTGCAGCAGTGGCACAATGGTATAGTAGCAAGTACATGGTACAGCAAGTACATGGTGCAGCAATAGTACTTGGGACAACAATGATGCCTGGTGCAGTGAGTACATGGTATAGTCATGATTGGTGAAGCATGATGAGATACAACATAATGATGATGGGTGCAGCATGATGAGGTGCAACATGATGACGAAATTCAGCACAATGATAGGTGAAGGAGTCACCTTGGATAATTAGTTGAAGCAACATGTCTTCAACTGATCTCACATATCATCTTCTTAGAGATGATCTATGCTCTTATCTAGATAAGTCAAAGTGTTGACTTCTATTGTAAATATACTATCTCTCTGTTAAAATATGGTATGTTCTATGCTTAGAGAAGTTTACTTCTTTTCTTCTTATTAGCCACAAATTAGCAATCACATATTAAGTAAAGCACAAATAGAACATTAAACGATCAACAGAAAACAAGCCAAGAAAAGAGACACAAGATGTGGCAGCTAGCTAGGGACAAACCCCAATGCGAGGAAACCCTTTGATCAAATCTTCTTTTATCTTCAATAGTTCAACAAAGAGAAATAGTACAAAAACAAAGTTTTGTAATTTTGTATCAGCAGCAGCAAACCCTCGATTAGAAAATTCAAACTTGGTCAAAGGAGTTGAAATTGACCTCCAATATGCTTGGTCAATTATCGGTCAACTAGCCCTCGAACAACCTAAAGAAACGGCCCTTGAACAACCCTAAAAACAATGAAATTGTTGTTGACTGAAGTCAACCTGTTGCCCAAAACTAGGGCAGTCAATGCTGGTCAAACCTATGGATAGATTGCCTTGATTTTTGTGCCAAAATATACGGTCTGCCTCGGAGAGGCAGCCACACCAAAACTGCACCCTTGATGAGTCAACGCTTGGTCAACGAAGGTCAAAGATACCTTCAGCAGTTCTGCATCCTCCTCCTTCCCACGTGTGAGCTGCTCCTTGTATAAACCAAAGCTAAGGAGAGAGAGAGAAGAATGAGTGAGATGATATGATGAGAAAATGAATCAACCTCTTTTGTATTTACATGATTCACTGGGCATGTGTGCCACACATTTAACTGTTGGTCGACCTTGACAATTTGTCAAGTAGATACAAATAAATTCATATCTCCATAAATACTTGTCGGAATCGAATGATGTTTAGATCAATCCTACACCTCTCGCCAAGAGGAATCTAGGAAAAATATCAGCTACCATAAATGAGGTGACCCACAAGGAGTTTGGCCCTAGTTTCCAATTTTAACACTCCCTCTCAACTAGGAAGAAATCCATCAGCAATCCGTCTGACCGTCGCTACTATCCTAGCCATCAAATGCACTTCCCTGCACTACTTGGCCCTACTTTGCTCTGCTCGAACTATGAAGAAGAAGAAATGATCGAGGATGTATCATACCATCCTCCACTGACCCAAAGCCAGTCTCAGAGTGTGTCATACCACTCTCATTGATACCAGATCAGTATCATTGATCCCAGATCAATGGAGGTCATCCTAGCATAGGGAGTATGGTAGATACAATGATGCATTCGTCGATAGTACTAATAATGGTCCCTAACCCCATTTCCCTACTCATTGATCAGATGAGAGGTACTTTCCATGAGTCCCAGACTGCATGGGTAGGATGCCTCGATAGGAGAACTAATCATCTTGTCCACAAGAGAACGAGTCATCCTGTCCAACAGTCGCCACATGAGAACTAATCATCTTGGCCCACAGGAGAACTAATCATCCTGTTCCACAGTCGCCACAGAGAACTAATCATCCTAACCCACAAGAGAACTAATCATCCTATTCCACAGTTACTACGGAGAACTAATCATTCTATTCCACAGTCACCACAGGGTGTCACAGGGGAATATTGAACCTTTCACCCTGTACATAGTGCACCACCAAGGGATGGTGAGTTGCCCTATGGTCGCATCTCACTCCAAGAAGTAACCCACGCCCCCCTTGGAGCTCCCAGAGTTCAATACATCATACTCGACCATCATAAGAGGGTCTTTGAACGACACCAAGTCGTTCTCGGAAAGTCAAGAATTTGACATTTCCAAGGGGCTTCGTCAAAATGTCGGCGACCTGTTCATCTGTACCGATATGTTGGAGCCTTATTGCTCCCCACTGCATCATATCCCAAATATAGTGGTACCTGATATCGATATGCTTGGAGCGATCATGAAATACAAGATTCTCTGATAAACAAATCCCGCTTTGGTTGTCACACAAGATCATGGTGGTATCCAATGTAAATCCAAATAGCTCACTGAAGAGCTTTCGCAACCAGACCACCTCACAAGAGGCCATACTAGTAGCAATGTACTCTTCCTCAATGGTGCTCAAAGCCACCGACTTTTGCTTCTTTCTCATCCAGGATATCGAGGCAGATCCTAAAGAGAAACAACACCCAGAAGTACTCTTTCAGTCGACCTTCCTTCTGAGAGAAGCCACGAGCGACAAAACGAGCCTTATACTTTTTTGCACATCCATCAACTGCAAGCTTTATCTTGTAAAGCCATTTTGAAGTGATAATTACTTTGTCCTGGTGTTTGGGGACCACATCCCAGACACCATTTTTCATGATGGACTCATATTCCTCAGTCATAGCATCCTTCCATACTTAATGCTTGAGAGCTTTTGCGAATGACGAAGGCTCATTTTGGATGATCGTGCTCATGATGGTCAAGTATCCCTAATACCTGGTCAGCTTCTTACTTTCCCGGAAGGTTCCCCTAGGTGCAATGTGCCCTTTAGCATCATCAAGTGTCCCCCCAAGCCATGAAGGTCTCTTCCTAGAAGAGGAAGGCTCTTGCGAAGGGGGATCAATAAGATCCATAGGTTCTTCCATATCGGGCATTGCCTCATCTTCATTTTCCTTTGGTTCCCTAGTGTCAGCTTGTTTAGATCCCCTTCGAGTAAGAAGATTGTCAACTTTGTTAAGAGCCATATCTTCGTCAAAGGTGACATCATGGCTAATCGCGATTTCCCTTTGACAAACCACATAGATTCTATAGCCCTTAGTGTTTTCGCTATAGCCCACGAAGATTCCTTTCTTTCCAAATGTACCCAATTTATTCCTCTTCTCCTTTGGCACATGAAAATATACCGGACTTCCAAAAATTCTAAAATGAGATACATCAGGTTTCTTACCAGTGAACATCTCTTCGGAAGTCTCGAAACCCAATGCTTGATGAGGGCATCGGTTTTGCACATATACTGCGGTATTCGTAGCTTCAACCCATAGAAACTTCAGAAGTCTTTGATCATGGAGCATAGCATGGACAGCTTCCACAATTGTATGATTCTTCCTTTCCGCCGTACCATTTTGCTTAGGAGTATATGGTGTTGTAGTCTCCCTCTAATGCCAGCCTCTTTGCAAAAGTCATGGAACTCATTGGATTCATACTCAGTCCCATTATCAATCCTTAAGATCTTGATCTTCTTTTCGGTTTGATTCTCAATCTAGGCTTTGAAGTGACGAAACCAAGTGAACACTTCATCCTTCTTTTTCAAGAAGTATATCTAGGTTTTGCGAGAATAATAATCTGTAAAAGTGACCTAATATAAATATCCTCCCAAAGAGTCCATGGGCATCATACCAGATATGTCTGAGTGAACCAACTGCAATATATTGGAGGTCTTGCTTTGGCTTTATGGGAATGGTCCCTTTTTGAGCTTCCCTTCGGCACATCCAAGACATACACCTTCTTGCTCTACTTGGAACTTGGGCATTCCTATCACCATTTGCCTTGCATTGGATAGAGCTTTATAATGAAGGTGAGCAAACCTCCAATACCATAGTTTGGACTGAAGTGATGAGTCACAAGACATGACACCCAGTGGACTTCCTCCGACCTGATATAATGAATCAACTCGAAACCCAAGAGTGAAAGCTTCCTTAAAATTCTTTTTCCATACACGTACCTTGCCATCAATGAAGGTTACCTTGTAGCCTTTGTCCTCCATTGCCAAAATGGACACCAGGTTCTTTTTGAGATCAAGTACATATAGAACTTCTTGCAAATGAATTGTATTACCCTGATTCAATTGAAGAGTGACATTCCCTACACCTTTCATGGGATATTTTGCACTGTCCCCAACAACAATTTCTAGATTGGTCTCCTTTTCTATCAAATTGGAGAGAGCTTCTTTGTAGCTAGTGAAGTGCCTTGAGGCACCACTATCAATAACCAAATTTCCCAGTGAGCCTGGGGGATCAGTAGTAGAGAGGGCCGCTGGTAGACAATATTCATCTTGCTTATTATTAACAACATTAGATTCATACCTAGAGTTTCTTGCCTTCTTGAAGGGTTGTCCTCTTCCTTGATTTCCGACATTTCTTTTACCTCTGCCATTGGACCTGCCATTCCTTTGATTGTCTTGAGAGTGATTTTCATCATCGCCATTGTGTGAGTCCCTTTTATCAGGGCACTCCCTCGCATAGTGGCCCATTTTGATGCAAATGTAACATCGACCTTTTCTTCCACCCTTTGGTCTAGCCTTTCCTTTGGATTTAGCCCCAGAATTGTTCCTTCTTTTAGCATAAGAAGAAAAGGTAGAGGGGTGGCCTTTAAGTGCGGGTATTTCTTACTCTTCCATCCTTGTCTCTTCTTGAATACATCTAGCCATCAATTCCTCAAATCTTGGGATGACATTATTGTTGAGAAGAGTAGTCCTGAGTATATACCATTCAGGTGGCAGTCCTCCAAACGTTGTGATAGTCATTTCCCTGTCAGGAACTAATTCCCTAGTAGATAGGAGATCATTCTTAATCTCGGTGATCATTAAGAAATATGCTTGCATACTCTCATCTTTGCCCTTCTTACTTTCATTCAGCTTATTTCTAAGGAATAGAACTTGGTTTGCATCATTAACATTAAATAAACTGACCAGTCTATCGTAGATTTCCTTGGAGGTTGTCAGCTCCAGGAGCTTTTTGATGGAGTCCCGGATGATCTTCCTTGCTTTGACTTCTCCCTCGGACCACTTTCTTTTGGCAACAGTAGACACATTTGATGGAGGCACAACAATATTGCCTCTCACATGGTCCAACACTTCCTGATCTTCTAAAGTCAGATTGAGAGACATCTTCCATCCGTGATAGTCAGACTTCTCACAGAGGTTGTCTTCGGTGGGGAAGAGTGTTGAGGACCCCATGAAGTTTTTAGGATAGCCTTCCCAACCTTCTCTTCTGTGATTTCTCTTGCTCTTGCTTGGGCTTTGTCTTCACCTCAGCTTTGATACCATGTTAAAATATGGTATGTTCTATGGTTAGAGCAATTTACTTCTTTTCTTCTTATTAGCCATAGATTAGCAATCACATATTAAGTAAATGCAGATAGAACATTAAACGATCAATAGAAAACATGCCAAGACAAGAGACACAAGATGTGGCAGCTAGCTAGCGACAAACCCCAATGCGAGGAAACCCTTTGATCAAATCTCCTTTTATCTTCAATAGTTCAGCAAAGAGAAATAGTAAAAAAACAGAATTTTGTAATTTTATATTAGCAGTAGCAAATCCTAGATCAGCAAAGTCAAACTTGGTCAAATGAGTTGAAATTGACCTCCAATATGCTTAGTCAATCACTGGTCAACTAGCCCTCGAACAGCTTGAAGAAACATCCATTGAACAACCCTAAAAACAGTTAAATTGTTGTTGATTGAAGTCAACCTGCTGCCCAAAACTAGGGCAGTGAATGCTGGTCAAACCTGTGGATGGATTGCCTCGATTTTTGTGCCAAAGTCTGCGGCTTGCCTAGGAGAGGAAACCACACCAAAACTGCAGCCTTGATGAGTCAACGCTTGGTCAACGCGAGTCAAAGAGACCTTCAGCAGTTCTTTGTCCTCCTTTCAACATCCTCCTTTCCCTAATGCATCCTCCTTCTTCCCACGTGTGAACTGCTCCTTGTATAACCCAAAGCTAAGGGGAGAGAGAGAAGAATGAGTGAGATGAGATGATGAGAAAATGAATCAACCTCTTTTGTATTTATATGATTCACTGGGCATGTGTGCCACACATTTAACTGTTGGCCAACCTTGACAATTTGTCAAGTAAATACAAATAAATTCATATCTCCATAAATACTTGTCGAAATCGGATGATCTTTAGATCGATCCTACACTTCTCGATAAGAGGAATCTAGGAAATATCAGCTACCCTAAATGAGGTGACCCTCATGGAGTTTGGCCCTAGTTTCCAATTTTAACACTCTCTCTATCTCTCTGCTGAACTATTGAACAACATATAAGAAAAATTGATCAAGGGTTTCCCCTCATTGGGGTTTGTCCTTGGCTAGCGCCACATCTTGTGTCCTCTTGTCTTGGCTTGTCTTCTACAATTTATGTTTATGTTCTATCTACAGTTTACTTTAATGTTGATGTGATTGCTAATCTTGAAAAGATATTGAGATGATTGTGAAAATTGAAATAAATTGCTCTAAGCATAGAACATACCTAAAATTAACAATTACAAATTGCTAACAAAATTTGTAAAAGAATGTCATGAGTTGTTCAAACTGAGCACTGTTATATTGTACCTTGCGTACTCATGAGCAAAATATTCAAATTGGTTGTTTGATATATGCTATATTGTTACCATTATAATATATTGTTGATAAGGTCCCTCTCCAAGTTGAAGTCGTGAGGGTTTGTTGCTAATTATGGCCAAAAGCTTTAGGATTGTTTTACAAGTTTATCTATCAAAGAATGCATTGTTGAGAGCATATTGATGCTACCAAGGTATGATAGTGAAAGTGAATTATTGAGCAAAGATTGTTGTTGATTGTTGAGATAGGGTTTCAGTTGCATGAGTGAGTATTGTATTGATATGTTGTTTCAGAGGCAGTTGAAGCACAGTTTAATACAATGAGTTTGTGTTTCTATGTTGCTAGAGTTTGTCAACTTATATACATGTTGAGCAGCAATGGATCTAAGTGTTTGGCAAAGAGTATTGAGTACTTTTGGATTGTTCAAGCTAGGGTTTGATCTTTTGAGCACTAGAAGTTGTTATTGTTGCTAACGACCTTGTGCCAGTGTTGCCAACTGACAGAGTCAGTTGTTTGTTTTGATATTTTGATATTGAGCACAGACGGATCCAATCTAAAAATTATGAAACGTGGTTCACTGTGGTGAATTGAAGGTTGGAACCTTCAGTGCAAGTGGTGGCTTGTTGAGCAAGGTGGCAGGGTGGTGCAAGGCAGAGATTGAAGTCTCTTTCAGGTTGGAACCTAAGAACACTTCAGGGCAATAGGGTGGTGCTAGGGCAGGTTGGAGCCTATGCAAGGTGTTGGGGCATCCTTTTAGTCTGCGCTAATAAAACCAAGGCGTTGGAGCGTCCTTCCAATTGGAGTTGGTAAACTAGGGTGTTGGAGTATCCTTTCAGTTGGAGTTGATAAATCAGGGGTTTCGAGCCTCCTTCTAGTTGCTGTCAAAGAATCTCGGAAGTTGAAGCTTCCTATTGATGTACTCATTAAGACCTATATTAAAAATGTTCGATGGCTTTTCAGAATGGTTTCCACCTAAAAATATCATGTAATGTTATGCATTGTTGAATGGTGTTACTGCTTTATGTTTTGAACTAATACTAATGATAATCCTGTGAAGTTAAAATTAACTAATTGAAGTGAAATATTGATTTACCCCCTCTCAATATTTCCAACAATAAGTTCATTAATGTCTAACAAGAAGTGATGGAAAAAGTATGTCAATTAGACTAAAAGAGTTCAAAAGTCTAGGTACCAAAATGGGGAAGTGAAAAGGCAACTACTACATCAATCCTGAGCGCAGGGATAAATAGAAGGTGTCCCACTCTAGTTAAAAAAAAGTACAAAAGAAGGTTGCAAGAAAAATAGAGATAGAACATGGGTGGGAAAGATATGAAAGAAGTTACAAAAGCGAAAAATATGCTAGAACTGAGAAGTCTAAGTGCGGAACAGAAGAGAAGGTTAGAAACAATTAACGACCGAAACAAACGAATACAGAAACATGGGAAAAAAACATTAAAGCACAAAAAATAGTGAATTCCAACCCTAGCTACCGATGAGTGGTGTAACTTTTATTTTACATATAAAAAATATAGTATGAACTGAGAATGTAACCCCGAGCAAACTTTGCCTAAATACAAAAATTAAACTGAACCTAAAGGCCGGTTGAAACAAAAGAAAAAAAAGAAGGTAAAGTCCACCAACCTGGCATCTTGTGACTAATTTGAAGTGCACGGCAGAGCTCGGGAGCCTTCGGGAGATGGGAAATGTGAATGACTAGCACACAAAGGACATCATCATCGTGAAATTCCTTCGAAACTCCATAATAAAGCAAGAACTGCAAGAACACGTTTGCCTCCCCAGGAGAGATCACATCGTCGAGGTTGAGTTTAGATTTCCATGCAGCAGCAATTTTCTGAGCATCATTTTTTGCCTCTGACGACACCTCTCCAAGCAACAATATAAAAGGCAGGGATTACACGAGCAAATGGCAGACTCATCCCTCTGCCGGAAGGATCATATTATTTCCCCCTGCCATTGCCGTCCGGATAAAGGTCCTCCAGGGTAGAACCAGCTTGGCAGGGTCCGCGACACATCTTAGCGCTGTTGGGGCTTCGTTACGGATCATCGTGACCTCACTACTGGAATTGACCAGGAATTTCTGGATGCCCTCACCATCCATTTTCTTGCATAGAGATTTCAGTTGCAGGAGTGAGTTCACATCATCTTTTAGGGCGGGCAAGGCCTTACTAGGGTTTCCAATGCTCTTTTCTGCGATAGAATTATTCTCCGGGCTCTTCTTAGGGTTCCCAGTGCTAATTTTTGCGGTGGAATTTTTCTCCGAGGTCTTATTATGGCTTCTAGTGCTTTTTTCTGCAGTGATTGTTTTCTCCAAAATCTTACTAGTGTTTCCAGTTCTGTTTTCTGAGGCGCAATTTTTCTCCTAGGTCTTGTCAGGGTTTACAGTGATCTTTTCTATAGCGGATTTTTTCTCCTTTTCATCTTCCTTCATCTTTCGTGCGAGCTCTTCGAAGCATTTCTTCATGAGCTTCTGCAGCTTGTTGAATTGATCTTCAAGCTCCTTCCATTGGGTGGTGAAGTTCAATAGGGCAGAAGAATGGGATTGCAGCTACAGGGATGCTTTGCCTATCCAGTTTCTCTTGTAGGGTGCCATGTTCATGGTTGTCAAGATCGAAGTTGCTACTGGACACACACAATGGATCTTCAGTTTCTTTTGGGGGTTAACTAGGGAATTAAGCTGCATGGTTATCAACGCCTTCTTACTTCCTTGTGGTTTGTATTCTGTTCGTGCTATCATCACTTCTGTATGGTTTGGATTCTTGTCGTATGCAAATAGGCAAGCATGCCATTCAACCCTGTAAACATGACCATGGTTGCATGGTATATCCAAGAAAACCAAGGAAAGAGTGACTCCCTTCGCAGACCTCTCATTGCCTCTGTGGACTAAACTTGAGAGATCGAACCCGAAACACACATGAATATCAACACATTCCGCCACTCTAATTAGAATATTAAACTGGGTTGCATCTCTTAATAAGTCTGAGAAAGGTTTCATCCACCTCCTATCAACCAAAAAAAATACAAAATAAAAACTAAACCCCTAGAATCCCCGTCCTATATCTTCGATTTTAGAGATTTAAGGATTAGTGTTCGGTTCAAGTTTTTATTTATTTATTTAATTTTTATGAGAATGGGTGAGGAAATATTGTTAAAAATTAATATTATTATCACGTTAGATCAATCTAGATCCATTTTAAAATGAGATTTATCAAGTGTTCAAAGGATCAAATGCCTTGAGATGTAAGATATTTGATAGATCAAATCTCTTGAGATATAAGATATTTGATAGATCTAGGGTTAAGATGGATCTAGACTAGTTTATATATATATATATATATATATATATTAAATATATATATTTAGATATAGATACATATATACCATATCTAGGTTGGATTCATCTCTCTCTATATCTCTCTTCCCTCCCTCTCTACTCTCTCTATCCCTCTCTCCTCTCTCTCAAGTCCTCTCTCTCTTCCTTCTCTCTCCCCCTCTCTCTCCACACTCCATCTCTCTGTCTCCCAATCTCTCTTCCCTTTCTCTCCCTCTCTCTCACCTCTTCTCTCTATCTTCTCACATCTCTTCTCTCCCTTGCTACCTTTTCACTTTGTCTTTCTCTACCTCTATCTCTCTATGTCTTTGTTCTTCCATCCCTCTCTCCCACCCTCCAACTCCATCTTTCTCTCCCTCCCTCTCTCCTCTCCGCCACCACCCTCTTCTCTCTCTTCATTTCTCTCTCTCCCTCTCTCTTACACCTCCCTCTCTCTCTCCCTTACCCATCACTCTCTCTCTCCCCCCATCCAACTCTCTCTCTCTCTCTCTCTCTCTCTCTCCCTCTCTCTCTCTCTCTCTATCTCTCTCTCTATATCTATCCATCCATATGATGGAGAATTTTCACTCTATATAATCAACTATCTCTCCCTTTACCACTCTTTCCCTCCCTCCATCTATATGATGAAGAATTTTCACTCTATGTAATGTTATATGTAATGTCTAGAATATTTAGATTTTAATTTTTATTGTGAAATGAGTTATGGTTTTTCGACATGTGGTATTGATAAGCCATGGTATTGTAACAAACACTATTTAGAAGTTAATAATATCCATGGTAAAGTGTAACACTTCCAAAAGTTAAACAAGATCAAAGTAAAAAAAAAAAAATTACTATATGCTTTTCCTACTTAATGTTTTCAACGAGTAAATATTAGTGTTACCATACATGTTATGATTTCCAACAAGATTTGCATATTACAGTATTTGAAATTATTTATATGTAAAAAGGTTCGATCCTATTTGATTTGACATGCCAAGAAATATCTACCAATTAAGGGTTTATGATATTTCATAGTAATCGAAGGTTATAGCGTTAAACATTACAAGCCCATTGTCATTGATGTGAGACAAACCTTTTTGCCACAAGGTTATCCGACCTAAAGGCGGGACTTTATGATTTAACTTTGACTATATGTAGTTCAGCCTCTGTTCATTTATGCCACCAATACGGCCTCCTTACAGTTGTATTAAGGCGGGACTTTATGATTTAGCTATGACTATATGTAGTTCAGCCTCTGTTCATTTATGCCACCAATTTGGCCTCCTTATAGTTGTATTAATGCTCAACTTATGTGACAACCTTGGTGGTGAGGTGGCTCATCGGAAAACTTTAATGTGGGTATGTTCCGTCGCCAACCTTGAGATTTGCCTTGCTTCTGTGATCTCCAACTGTTGTAGTGAACGGATGTCGGGAGCGGGTTCCGAATTTCTATGCCTCCACTATAGTCTTCATTTCATTTTCATTTTTATTCCCTGGAGGGGGTTTCTGTCTGTTCTATATGGAGTCTTCCAGGCGTAGGTGACTCCTCTGCCTTTTTCTTGCAGTTAACATGTAGTTTTGTTTATTCTTGTCGGCTGCTGCCATGAATGTTATACTAAATTATTATGGCTCCTTCAACAATGACCACGGGTTCTCAGTCTTCATTATTCGGCAACATGCGTGAAGCAGATTTTATGTTCGGTCTGTTTCAAGTAATTTACGAAAATTCCTTTTGCTTTTTCCTTACACAGTTCTTTCAGTTTCATTTGCCTAATTTCTGATTATTGATTCGAAATATAATCCTTTGTCACTCCTCTCGCTTGGTGGAGGTTCCTTGCATGTAAACTAATGGCTTTCGAGGAGTTAGTTGAGGCTCAGTTCGTTTGCGCACAGAGCCAAATACTCAGTTCCCTTCCAGGTACATAAAGTTCAAGCCTAGGGTTTATAGAGAGGGTTTTCTCTTGTCAATGCCCTCAGTTTCTGAGGGTGGCTTAAACTGAAATGTATTAAGTTGCTATCACATTTTGTGTTAAATTAATTTTGGCCTTTAACAGGCGAATGATATATGGCTCATGCAGGGCTGTAAGAACCAAGTAATCGGTCGCCTTTGGTTTATTAGACATTTTGGAAGAAAAACCTGCTTTATTATTGTGAGGAAATGAGCAATTATACTGTTTACTGTATGATTTATGACTTATGCTCTGAGCAATCTTCAAGTTAATATATATGCACTCCTTATTTTGTCTAACATTTCCATCTGGAGGTTTCTATGCTAAATCGTTTGTCTAGAAAAGGTTACTCTTCAATTGTGTATGATAAGATGGAAATTTCATCCTTGCTTACATGATAAAGGTTTGATATTGTATATATAATCTTTTGAAAATAAAATAGTTGTTATAGAAAGGTAGGTCGTTTCCGCATATTTCCTTCTTGATTTTCTTTTTCACATGTCCTAATGTATTTAGATAGATCAGTAATCTCGTTTTTTCATAGTTCTTGTTTTTACTGCATTTACTGGGTCCACACCTAAACAAATGCATATGTTTTCTTTTACCCTTGGTTCAGGGTTTTTGCCAATACTTACCGAAAGGTTTATGCACACTATTATATTTGTAGTTACACTATTGCCATGTTGGAAAATTCGACCGTAACTTCATCAAGTGTCTGTATTATTAATGAATAAAACATACCCAGGTTCTGACTATGTTTACTGCAATTTTCTATTTGACATAAAGGTTCTTTATCTCTTATTTACAGTAGTCGAATTTACATATCGTTCAGCATGTGAATGTCACTTGTCTAATATTTCTTTACTGTGCCTATTTCTTAACAAGAATTTGATCCTTCGATGTTCAGAGTAAATAAAATTACTTATAAATTATTGCATAACTTTTCTCCTATCTTTTTTTTTTTCTTTACTATATCCTTATTTAATAAGAGCTTGACTACCAACTACCAAAATAAAAATAATTACGAATAAACTATTATATAGTTTTTTTTGAATTTAACCTGCTTTATTCTAAAACGCCAAATCTAGTTTATGAAAGATTGTAATATGTATCTTTTTAACGATATTTCTTACTTATCTGGTATGTACAGTATACGAAAATTGATCAGCAACCAAACCTGATCGAAGCTTTTCCTCCCAACCTTGAGACTACAAGTCAGTGGTCTCCTCCCAAGCTATTCTTGACCCCAGGAAACTTCTTCTCTCCCTCGAGAACCTTGTTTGTCGCAACTATCTGGTCTCAACCAGACGTAGCGATCACATGCTACCTGACGTTTTAGCACAACTCTCTTTTTTTCCTTTTATGATCTCAGATACCCAATCCTCTTGATCCTCTTGGGTAAAATACTCAAGAATTTGGTTTAGGGACAGATAACTGTCTCTCATAACTAATTAACAAGTAAAAATAGTATTTACTAATAATTGTAAAATTTACTTTTCTAAAACTAAATTTAAAATAGTTTATAGTTTAAAATAGTTTATATTTTAAAATAGCAACAATTTGTTTGTTTGCATTAAAATTAATATTTACATTAACTGGGGATATTACATCTCCCCCCCCCCCAAAAATGGAACATCGTCCTGATATTATCCTTCTGAAAATGGACCCAGAAAGTTTTCTTTCATAACCTACTCATCTTCCCAGGTGGCCTCTTCTGGCCCATAGTGCTGCCACTGCACTTTAACCTGGGTGATAACTCATTTCCGCAGCGTTACTTCTCTCCAATCTAGTATAGCCAGAGGTTCAACCAAGAACTCACCTTCCGGTTCGACCTAAACTTAGCAACAAAATGAGTTAAGTCATTAACCAGTTTGTTTTAATGAATCTGTAAAAGAGAAACTATATATATATATATATTATAATATATTATATATTATTATATTATATATATTAGAATAGATAGATATATATATATTACCTGAATGTCTTGCCATTTGATTATGTGATTAGCATCATAAACATATTTCTTAAGTAGAGAAACATGAAAGACATTGTGTATACGAATGTGACTGGGTAGGGCAAGTTGGTAAGCCATTGGTATGATTTGAACTAGAATTTGGAAAGGCCCACAGAATCAGGGTGCTAATTTAGCACATCCATACCATTGCAAGGTGCTTTTATTAGCTCTTACTCTAATGTAAACATGATCTCCTACTTGGAATTCCCGGAAGCTCCTTGTTACACTGAATTTTGTCACCTTGACTATCTGCAGTTTATGTGGCCTCATCAATAGCCACATTGTCCTCTTTGTCAAGCCCCATACCTCTGCTCTTCATGTCAAAACTTCAAAGAGAGAGAAAGTCACTTGAAAACATGTTTATCTCTGGGTACGCAGGTTCTCTCTACCTTGCCTGCGTGTACGCACTCCAAACACATTAGACCTGCGTAGTAATACGCTCTGTAAGCTAAAG